>JBBPBX010016444.1:9064-48147 GCA_038048925.1 Garcialebias charrua
TTAAAAAATAATAATTGTTTTTACCGTGTTTATCATGTAAAGTCCTGCAGTGATCGCGTCCCTTGCTTCCGTGAAAACTGCTCGAGTCTCCTCCTTCCTCCTTCCGGAGCTGGTCAGCTCGCCTCAGTACACCTATGAAACCAGCCGGAAAATCTCGAGAAATCTCGCGCGGCTCAGTACGGAATATCCGGTGGAAAAGGATGAAAGGGGGTCTCTGCGACGCACATATGACGTAACATCCGACCCGAGCCGACCGGTGGAAAAGGGGCTATAGAGACAAACAACCTTTCACTCTCTCACTCACACCTAGAGACAATTTAGAGTTATCAATCAGTCTAACATGCATGTTTTTGTTCTGTGGGAGGAAACTGGAGTACCTGGAGAAAACTCACACATGCACAGAGAGAACATGCAAACTCCACCACTCAGAAAGGCGTCCTGGCCAGGATTTGATCCAGCAACTGCTGAGAGGCAGCAGCTCTACCAACCACCATGTCGCTCAGTGAAACACAAAGTTGAAATAGTAAGTTTTTTTGTGTTTGCATTTGGTTTTGTGTTTGCGTTTTTGTTTATATTTTTTGGTGTTTACGTGTGTTTTTTGTGTTTGCGTTTGTTTTTTGTGTTTGCATTTGTGTGTTTTTTGTGCTTTCCTGTGTTTTTTGTGTTTGCTTTTGTTTTTGTATGTTTGCATTTGTTTTTTGTGTTTGCATGTGTTTTTTGTTTGCGTCTGTTTTTGTGTTTGCGTTTGTTTTTGTGTCTGTTTTTTTGTGTTTGCATTTGTTTTATTTTGGTGTTTACATGTGTTTTTCATGTTTGTGTTTGTTTTTGTGTGTTTGCATTTGTTTTTTGTGTTTGCATGTGTTTTATGTGTTTGCATGTGTTTTTTGTGTTTGCGTTTGTTTTGGGGGTTTGGGGGGGGGGGTTTGGTGCTTGCATGTGTTTTTGTGTTGCATGTGGTTTTTTGTGTTCCCTTATCAGTCAGTCACTCGGTGCAACACTATTGCTATGGGAATTGCAACCCCGCACGATTACCTGAAGGAATACATTCACACCTTTACAGCAGTGGGAGTCAGCGTCACCCCAGAGGCCTGCCCTCAGGGTACTTAAGACGCGAGCGCCCATCCAAACGGTCTTTTTGCCCTTCACCTCGCTTAAACCTGAACTTCGTGGGACTTCTTTGTAGACACATCCCTCGTTAGAGGTGAGCTAGCTCCCTACGCTGAGCATACAGAGAAATTTCCTGCATATCGCTGGGCTGGCGAAAGCAAGTCCGGCACATTTTTCCTTAACCTCAAAGTTTTCTTCTCTTCTCTCCGCAGCTGCTTCGCTCGACGGCGCTAACTGCGTCACATCGCTACCCTGCTAAAGAGTAGCAGGCTAGCCAGTGAAAGTGACGCGACGGAGGAGACATCTCAGACAAGGATTTTAAGACAACTTGCTTGTTTCTTCTCGGCCATGGCTCCCGAGAAGGGAAAGCGAAAACCAAGATTTACAAAAAAGGCTAGCAGGACGGCGAGTCCCAGCTCGCGTGCCTGCCCCAGCGGCTGCGGGTATTCCCTTTCGGCGACAGACACCCACGAGGCCTGTCCTGTCTGCCTGGGGATGTTGCACGCAAAAACGGCGTTGAACGCCCCGACTCTTGTCCATACTGCAGCCAGACGCTGGAGGCGGTGAGGAGACACTGCGTAGACATCGTGGCCAAAGCCATGGGCTCCGCTGCAGTGCCAACAGACCCGGACCTCACAGAGGCTCTCACTCCCACGCCGGAGCTCGGGAGCATGGATCTGGACGACAGTGCACAGGTCAAATGGGGGGACAGCCCGGACATGGCAGCTCCCATCAGGGACTCGACAGACACATTTGTCACTCGAGACATGATGAACGCGGATGAGATCTCGCTAACAGCCTCAGGTGAAATTTCTGGTGATGAAGCCGACAACGAGTATGAAGGACAGGAGAAGGACCTCTCACAGAACCCGGCGCCAGTGCTACCGGAGACAGACACTTCGATCCCTGCACTGTTCGACTTGTGCCGCAGAGCAGCGGACGCGCTGCAGATCCCGTGGCCGGAACCTCCACCTCGTCAACAGGTCACGAGGTTGGCAGGGAATTATTTTTATGCCAAGCAGCAGTCGACAATGAGGCACAGGATGCCCTTCTTCCCAGATTTTCTCACGGAGCTTACTCGCACCTGGGCTAAACCCAGGGCTCCCATGTTGCTCCCGCTCTCCCAGTTCCTCGACGTGGCTGGAATGGAAGCAGCAGGAATGGCCAACGTGCCACAGATGGAGGACACGCTGGCATCTCACCTGGCCCCCAGATTTTCTGGAACAAAACCAACTTTGCCCAGCAAAGCCTGTCGAGCTTCAGCTGCACAGCTCGAAAAGTGTTACAGAGCTCAGGGCCTCGCGGCACGTGCGATGAACGCCTCCGCCATGATGCAAGCGTACCTGGCAGAGAAGCTACAGGAGCTCCAGGTGACAACAGACAAGCAGGCTGCGACTGAGGTGATGTAAGAAGCCCGCAGGGCCACTGACTTTGTGCTCCGCATGATGGGAACAGCAGCCATTGCACAAGGGAGGTGTATGGCTGAGGTGGTCATCACCCAGCGTCATCTGTGGATGACCCTGACGGACCTTCCGGAAGGTCAGCGGGTCCCTTTTTTGCACCACTCAATCGAGCCAACGGGACTCTTTGGGAGAGCCCTGGTGTCCAGACCAGGCTGGAACAGAGGCGCAACCAGGCTGAGCCCCCTGCGCCGCTGGAACTCGGGGGGCCGAGAATACACAAATCCCCCAAGCTTACAGCACGTCCGCATGCCCGGAGGGTGTGTCGACTGAACACGGTGACCATGACAACGAACTGTCATGGTCCCCAACTGCTTTTCAGCAGATGACCGCACTGGGCCACGGGGGCGCTGCAGCCGAAGCCTGCAAGCCCGGGCCGTGCACACATGCTGAAAGGGGAGACAACAGTAATGCTACAGAAATTGTAAATAAATGTTGTTACAATACAAGCAATGCACCCGGGCCGACTCGGATAATTCTTCCTCGTGCCCAAGAAAGTCTGGACCTAGTGAAATGGTCCAGGTCTGTAGAGGTACTGAGCAGAAAAATAAGAATTGTACAGCCCTAGGCGCTCAAACTGGGACTGGCTTTCCAACCTGTAAAACCAGCAGGCCGTACACGATCAGTGGACCTGAAACATGTGGCCAAGCTCAGCACACTAGCCTAGCTGTACCTTTAAATAACAGACCACAGTCCGTGAAGATCCACAACTTCTCCTCCTCCACCATAACCCTCAGCACTGGCTCTCCTCAAGGATGTGTGCTGAGCCCCCTTCTGTTCACTCTGCTCACATATGATTGTACAGCCACACTTCCAGGCTGTCATATTGTTAAGTTTGCAGATGATACAGTGGTGGTGGGATGCATCACAAACAATGATGAGTCCAGCTACAGACAGGAGGTGGAACACCTGGAGAGCTGGTGCAAAGAGAATAATCTTCACATGAATGTGAAGAAGACAAAGGAGATGATTGTGGACTTCAGAAGGAACAAACACACCCACGCCCCACTGAAAATAGGTGGGTCTGCAGTGGAAGTGGTTTCCAGTAGGGATGGGAACCGAGAACCTGTTCTGTTAGAGAACCGGTTCTTAATAGTCCAATTCCATGGAATTGTAGGATGCATGTCTTAACGATTCAGCTTACCGGTTCTGTAGACTCATGGTGGTGACGTATTCAAGCGCTGACATCACAGACATGCGCCGCGCCCGAGACGAGTGGTGGTGGTGTCTATATATGATATCTATGTTCAAAATGGCGTCGCGGAGGAAGCGCTCAAGCGTTTGGCTTCATTTCACGAAAAAAGATGAGACCAGGACTACTTGTAACGCATGCAACGCGTCCATTACGATAAAGGGAGGAAATACGTCGAACATGCAGAAGATTTGGCCACTCGGCATGCGCTGATTTTGAAGAAATGTACCGTTTTTAACACGCTGCTTGGAGGAGAAGGAAGTGGAGAGAAAGCGTCCACCTCCGTTGTAAATGTTACAGCAGGTAACGTCAAATTCTTTCACTTGTTACCTTTTAGCTATACTGCTTCCACTGTATTTTATAAATAATCTCCATCTCATGTAATAACATTTAGCTGACGAGGATTGCCGGAGTCTGGCTGGCTCAGAGGCTGTTGCTAGCACACTTAGCTTTCAGGATGACGATATTAACACACAACAGACCTAAAAATGCCACCGTAGAAATGGGAGCAAAAACAAAAGTGTTGTTTTATATTTTTGTTCAGTGTGTTTCATTGTAGCCTCTTTCTGTTGTGAGAGCTTTTCTTGCTGCTCAGTGTTTTTAATGGTGAATTTCTTCTGAAGCTGGCAGAGCTGGGTCCAGGGAGAGACACAGAGGGAGGCAGAAGAGGATGAAGATGATAACTATGTAAGTTTTGTTTTTTGTAATGAAAGATGATAGATTGCATGGATTATTACACTATTTATTTTAAAATTGAATCTTGTGGTTATGTCAATAATTTCAGATGCCTCCTGTAAAGCAGCAAAAAGAGACAACCCTAGAAGAACTTTTTGAGGAAGAGACAGAAGTCCAACTGTATAGAAGCCTTTCACCCATTCCAACCATGGACAGCCCCTTAATACGGTAATGTTAATTAGGAATTATTTTTTCATAAAAGTTCTATTTTTGTTCTGGTGAAAGAGCATTAAATACTTCATGCACACAAATGGTGTACTATATATTTTTTTCTAACTCAATGAGAATTGTTAACAGAATTGATAAGGAATTGAATCGATAAATGATATCGATAAAGGAATCGATATCGATAATTTCTTAACAATTCCCATCCCTAGTTTCCAGCTACAAATACTTGGGTGTACACATGAATGATAACCTCAGCTGGAGCAACAACACCACCAGCCTGATCAAGAAAGGTCATCAGAGACTCTACTTCCTCAGACGGCTGAGACGTGCTGGTCTGAGCAGCCCAGTTCTCACCTCGTTCTACAGGTGTGCAGTGGAGAGCATCCTGTGCTCCAGCATCAACGTGTGGCATGGAGGCTGCACAGTTGAAGAGAGGAAAGCTCTACAGAGAGTGGTGAAGGCTGCACAGAAGTCTGTTGGAGTCAGTCTCCCCACCATCACAGACATTTACACCTCCAGATGCAGGAAAAGAGCCACCTGCATCATGAAAGACCTCACTCACCCAGCACACTCACTCTTTGCCCCACTCCCCTCAGGACGGAGGTTGAGGAGCATCAAATGTAGAACCACTAGACTGAGGAACAGCTTCTACCCTGAGGCTGTTAGACTCATGAATAAATAAAAATAAAATAAAATAAACACTGCAAAATATCACATCATGCTGATGCTGATCTGTTTTCTTGTTGCTGTGTTCATCTGTGTTCATCTGTGACCATCTGCTCATACAAACTCATGTTCGTGCTGCTGTTTATTTCCACTATATTAGGCTTAGTGTATTACTAGTTGATGTTTTTCTTAGTTAATTCTAGATGTTATTACTGTTTTTCTCTTGCATTTGTTGTTGGATGTAACTGGGACCCCGTGTACATAATCTCGTTTTCATCACATGTACCACATGCGGTGCAAATGACAATAAAGACTCTCTGACTCTGACTCTGACTCTGAAATAACGTCCCCTCATCGGGAGGTTTTCAGCTCCGTCATAAAACTGCAGAAAAGCACCCAGATTACCGTATTTCTGGGCGTACGGGTCACCACCACCTTGGTCAAGACACGTCCTTAGGGGAAGCGTGCCTAATACAGCTCCCTGGAATCTAAGCCAGCTCCAGAGCAGTGGCGGAGCCGGAGACTTGTGAACCAGATCCAGCCACGGTGCGGCCTGGAATCCGAAGGTCTGTTTGTATACAAAACCTGCACGCTCTACGTCCCATGCCTCTCACTAAACGAAGCAAACGCAGACGCTCTCGCCCACGGCTGGCCAGCAGGGGCGTTACATTGCACCTCTCCTCCCGCACCCCGCACCCCCAAATCGGGTGACGCGGGAGCACACAGGCAGGAGGGACCCCCTCCCTAATATTGTTGGCCCCCAGATGGCCACAGGGCCCATGGCCCTCGGAGGTGTACTTAATGCTGATACACTGACAGCTACCCCTCTCCAGGGGTCTGCTAACTCAACCACACGAGCAGCCTCTCCACCTACGTCCAGGACGGTGGCAAATCTCAGCTTGGTTGCTGAAAGGAATAAACTGATGGCCTCAGGCCTCCCCAGCAACGTGGTAAACACGATCCAGGGAGCGAGAGCAATGTCAACACAGACTCTCTACGGTCGCAAATGCAGTGTTTTTGAAGCTTGTCGCATGGAAAGAAATATTGTCCCTTATTCCTGTGACCTGGTCCAGCTTCTCACCTTTCTGCATGACCTGCTAGAAAAAGGTAGCTCATTTCCCACCATTAAGGTGTTTTCGGCAGCCATCTCGGCATGCCACGAAGGCTGGGGGGGAAGGGCACCCGGTGCACACCCCCTCATGATAAGGTTCATGAAGGACGTATTGAGGAAGAGACATCCCTGCAGGACTTTGACCCCTGACTGGGACCTCCAGTTAGTTCTGAATGCTCTTTGTAAGCCCCCATTCGAGCCTCTAAGCGATATTAAGATAGATTTGCTATCTTATAAAACTGCTCTACTCCTGGCTCTTTGCTCAGCTAAACGTGTAGGTGACCTTCACGCTTTGTCGGTGCACCCAATGTGTACAAAGTTTGCCCCTGACGGGTCAAAGGTCACTCTACGTCCTAACCCCGCATACATTCCAAAGGTTCTAACTTTGAATCCAAGAAGTCTGGACTTTGAGCTCTCTTCATTTCCTCCTGCTCCTGTCCTCACTGAGGAACAGAGGAGGCTGAGAGCACTCATCCCCATTAGGGCTTTAAGTGCTTACATCGTAAGAACAGCTGATTGGAGGAAAACAAACCAGCTGTTTGTATGTTTTGCCAACCCAGCTACTGGCAGGGCCCTGTCAAAGCAGCGCCTCTCACACTGGGTGACTGAGGCCATTAAAAGTGCGTACACTAGCAAAGGTCAACAGGTACCCTCTGGGGTACATGCCCACTCCACTTGAGGCTTGGCCGCCTCGTGGTCACTGTTCAAGTGCGTACCAGTTACAGACAGCTGTGTAGCTGCAAACTGGAGTTCAACGAACACGTTTGCAAAACATTACAGTTTGGACGTTACTGCATGTGACGTCACTCAGGCTGTCCTCTCTAACACACAGTAGTGAGCAACCGAGAGATGCCTAATGTATAAAGGCAGAAATTCTCACAAGCATGCATTTTACTGAGCATTTTCAAGGGCGTGAATGAATTACGTTCCCATAGCAATAGTGTTGCACCGAGTGACTGACTGATAAGGGAACTGAAAGTTATGCACCATAACTCATGTTCCCTGAAGGAAGGGAACGAGGTGCAACACAGTTGGCCCTTTTCAATGCTGAAGCTCGGTGAAGTGCACTTGGAGACCGTTTGGATGGGCGCTCGCGTCTTAAGTACCCAGAGGGCGGGGCCTCTGGGGTGACGCTGACGCCTACTGTCGTAAAGGCGTGAATGTATTCCTTCAGGTAATCGCGCGGGGGCGCAATTCCCATAGTATTAGTGTTGCACCTCGTTCCCTTCCTTCAGGGAACATGAGTTGCATAACTTTCAGTTTGTGTTTGCATTTTTTATTTTTGTGGTTGCATGTGTTTTTTGTGGGTGCATGTGTTTTTTGTGTTTGCGTTTGTTTTTGTGTGTTTGCATTTGTTCTTTTTTGGTGCTTGCATGTGTGTTTGTGTTTGGGTTTGGGTTTTGTGTTCGCGTTTTTGTGTGTGTTTGCATTTGTTTTTTGTGTTTGCATGTGTGTTTTTGTGTGTTTGCGTTTGTTTTTTGTGTTTGCATGTGTCTTTTGTGTTTGTGTTTTGTGTTTGCATTTGTTTTTTGTTTGCATTTTTTTTGTGGTTGCATGTGTTTTTTTGTGTTTGTGTTTGTTTTTGTGCGTTTGCATTTGGGTTTTGTGTTTGCCTTTTTGTGTGTGTTTGTGTTTGTTTTTTGTGTTTGCATCATACATGTGTTTGCTGCGCGTTTTGCCGTTTGCTGCACGTTTGCTTCATGTTTGCTGCACGTTCTTTGCACGTTTGATGCACATTTGCTGCACGTTTGCTGCACGTTTGCTGCACGTTTGCTGCACGTTTGATGCACGTTTGCTGCACGTTTGCTGCACGTTTGCTGCACGTTTGCTGCACGTTTGCTGCACGTTTGCTGCACGTTTGCTGCACGTTTGCTGCACGTTTGCTGCACGTTTGCTGCACGTTTGCACCCATCAGCCACCGTAATGTATGGATGGATTTAATGTACGTACCTATAGTAGTGTGGACGAAGCCTTTGTTGGATCTTCTCAGCTTAGATTTTGGTCAGTGTCTCCATGCTCTGTTGTAATGTAGATACACTGTTCATGCACAAACAAATGAGTCCAACGTCATCATAGCCCCATAAAGCTCCATCAAAATGGTGTTTATGTTTTTTTTTTATTATACTTTCTACAATAATTTCAAAAACTCATTTTCATATGTATTTGTATGGAAAAGAACAACAGAGGTTTTCAGAAACACTTTGTGCACACTCACTTTGTGCACTAGAAACACAAACATGAGCAGCTTCACCAGTTTCTGCATCTGTTTTTATCCTGATTCTCTTGCCGCTAGAAGAAACAATGAATTATATTCAAAGGGGAGGAAAAAAGTATTTTTTTTTTCAATGTTTTTTCAAAATGTGTATTTTGTCATTTTTGTTGGAATGTGTGAACAGAGAAAAATTAAGTGAATATTTGGAGTAGTGTTGAACAGTTCTTAAAAATCTATTTGATAATTGGGGGAAAAAAATAGCACTTGGTGCTGTGGCGATGAACTTTTAGATAGAAAAAAATAGTCGAAGCAAGGGGAATATGCAAATGTGAAGTTAATACCAACACTTTCTCTGCCAAAACAGAAAAAGCAAGGGTAAAATAGGACACATTTTTGGCAGCCCTTCATCAAAAGCATAAAGCAGTGGCCACAAGGGGAGAAGTAAACAGATTAGAAAAGCTATTGACATTTCCCCGTAGCAATGAAGGGGTGTCGAATGGCAGCATGGATGATAAGGTGTACAGGCTTTCGGTCCCTCAACTCATGTTTTATGTATCTGTGATCACAACTGATCGTGAGAGAAATTAATCAATACCAGTACCGTTACGATGCGAGGATGACACATGCCACTGCCCACCCCCTGCACCCCCACCATACACACCTTCATTCTCCTCACCCCATCCATTTTGATTCAGGGGCCTGTTGTTCGCCCACATCTAGGTGAGGGATTTTTACATCCCCGGCGTGCTTGGAGGAACTCCATATGGCCGGGATCAAAGGTGTTGCTGGGTGCATGGTTCTGCTTGGTTGCCAGCCACCGCCGTTAATTAGAAAACAAGATCAGAGGCGGTATTAAAATCCAATTAAGCCCGTATGAACAGATTGCCAAGTGATGTTCACTAATGCATTACTGAGCACCATGCAAATTTTAGTGGCAGCATTTGGCTTTATGCTATGCGTTTGTGTCATCAAGAGTGTGCGTGCGTGTGTGTGTGTATGGGGAAGTGTACTTGAAACTGTGCCCGCCAGTGTCTATGTACGAGTCACGTGCTGGCTATTCAAGGCTCTGTGACATTGCTTGATCTTTTCCCCGATACACAGCTCTAATCTCATATAAACAATCAGCTAAAGCTCTGCACAACAACAACACCTCTCCTCACAATGAGATTGGACGATATTGCTTCTTACAATTAAAGCATAATTGAGAATGCTGAATTATTGATCCATTGTAACTGAGTTCTCGTCATTTGATTTGTGTGAGAAACTAATATGATGCACAGTAAATCCTGCAGATTTGGATTAATTGCCTGCGAGTGTTTGAGTTTTCAGACTCTCTATTTGGTCTCCGCCGTCCATTTAAGGCTTTCCATTGAAATCATTCTCAAATTTTCAGATAGCTGTCAGTAGACAAAATTAAACCGGGTTAAGGAATTGGATGAGGCATATTAAAATTCGTACATAAAATCATTCTGCACAATAAGTGCCAATTTAGTCCATGGGATTCATTCACCCAGCAGACAGACAGGGCATCTGTACCAAAGACTGACAAGTGGATGCAGCTGGTGGCCTATGGCCCGAAGCATCCACATTATCACAGACGAGGGCTGTTAATGCTGAGCTGAATGGGAGCCCCTTTTGAGATACAAAATAGCATTCTGATTAGAAAGCCAGGAAATACACATTTGAAGAGCCGGAAATTGTCACAATGCAGAACCATGGCACATTTGGCACAGTCTCAAGCTGGGGTATAGAGGACCGAGATCTCAACAAGGAGACGTGCTCAATCAAACACATTGAGGTTCCTCACACGTTTTACGGTTCTTCTACAGGATATGTTCTTTGTGTCAAAGTTTTCTTCTTAATATGATAATCAAAGTGAACAGTGATTGCATGATTTGTTGGAGTAATGCTCCACAGAGCTCACAGTTTCTTGGGAGGCAAGACAACTGGTCTCTTAGTTTGCACATAATTTATTTTATTTGTATATAAAGTATATTACTTTATGTATCACTCAAATAAAATATATACCATAAAAAAGGCAACACACAAAAAAATTTCTATTGCACTACCAAGCTAGTCTTGCGGTTAACAAACCAAAAGCCAAATTAATTGGTGTATTTATGCTCACGTTTTTGTTTTACAGGTCAGTTTTTATTACGTTTATTTATTTTGAGAATTAATTATAAAACACACAAAAAAACTATACTTTGTATAATGTAATATAAATATAAGGCTGCTTGTCATGTTTTATAGCTTATAGTCCAATGTTTTAACATTATATATATATATACACACATATATATATATATACAGGAAGCCCTCGAGTTACGTCAGGGATTGGGACGTACAGGTGTGACTTAGGTCGATGTTGTCGTACCTCGCGGACCAAAAACACCTGCCTGTCGTAGGTCCGCGTTTCTGACGTAGGTCCGCGTTTCTGACATAGGTCGCGGCTATACCGCTAACGGAGCGCCGCACACATATTTAATGGCATGAGACTGAACAAGCAGACATACTAGGCCATGAACATGCACAGAACTGTACAGTAAATGAATACAGTACTGTACAATAAATAAAAAATATAATGTCTTACTTTGAGCTGGTCAAAGCCTGCCTTCGTCTTTTAGCATCAGCTCGCACCCGTCCGAGCTCCCCCAGCTTCCTTACGCTCCACACGCACACACGTGGTCAAAACTGTTTAAAAGAATGACTGTTAGCTTCTTAACTTCATACATTTGGAGCCAGAAAAAAAAAAACTTACTGAAAGCCGTTTCTCCGCGATAATCCTCCATCCAAAACAAGCTCGGCGTTAGCTACGGTTAGGCCCCGCCATTAGCAGCAATGGTTAGCATGTCAGTTCATTCAAAAAGGCTGTCGGCTTTGTATCTCCGCGTTAGCTCGGTGTCCCCCGACTGCCAGGCGGACATTTGCGGCGAGCTCCCGGCCGCAGATGGCCCCTCCGCGGCATGTCGGCTCGGTGTCTTCGCCTGTGTTAGCTGCTCTGTTAGCTGCTGTCGTTAGCATGTCGGGCGGCGTTGTGGGAGCGATCGCGGGGCGATCCGCGGCTGCTCCTCCGGGCCTGAGACGTCCACAGAGTTGACCGAGTGTTTCCAGCAAATTTATCCGTATGAGGCAACCCTGATCGGACACACAGTCCTCTAGAGCCAGCTGACAGGAGCCTGGTGGAGCTCCATTGACCGCAGTAGACAATTGTAAAATGGCGACCGGAAACGACCGGAAGTTGCGTAAATACGATAAAATTGTAATAAAAACGTAATATTAATAATTATACTTTATTTATAAAGCCATTTAAAACAACCACAGCTGCAACAAAGTGCTATACACATGAAATTAATAACATTTAAACACACACAAAAAAATAATATATATATTTTTTTTATCATATTTTTATTAAATATGATAAAATCGTAAGTCTGAGTTGCCGTAGGTCGCGGGTGACGTAGGTCGAGGGTTTGCTGTATGTATGTATATATATATATATATATATATATATATATATATATAATATATATTTTTTTTTTACGAAGAAGGTAAATGTCATCAATTCATTGCTTTACAGATAAATTTGAGATAGTTTTGATGCCAGTGTCTACATCTTTTATCTTATGGTGTGTATTGTTAGCTAATGCTACATGCTAGATGTGTAATAAATCAGAATTGAGTTCATACCTCAGTTTTGGGCTCACTGTTTGCTACAGGCCGTACACAAACCTTCATTACAAAAAGGCCTGAATCAGAATAAGCTTTATTGTCATATGCAAAGAAATTACATTTCAGTACAGCCCGTCCGAGAGAAACATAAACAAATAAACATGGGGACCTTTTTTTTCAGATAAGGAAAAGAAACACTAGGAGGAGTGTATCTGTAAAAAAAAAAAAAAAAATCTCTCACTGTCCTATTTGGGATGCATTCTGAAAGTTGCAAAAAAAAAAAAATGACCTCAGCACATTAAACAGCAACATACTGATTACATCATAATACATTTATGCATGAGGAGGGCGACGAGGGCAGTAAGTTGTCCGTGGACACTGCCAGAAAGTTCTATAGTCCTGATAAGAGATGGAGATAGTGTTTATCAGTTGGCTCAACTCTGACACAGGTCCACAGATGTCCTTGGGAGAGGAGCGGTGGGGGAGCAGAGTTTCTTGTTAGATTCGGATAACTATTTTGGGTCATGCAGCCTCTGCTTGAATTTCCATGTCTGCCTTCATAGTTCTCCTGGTACGTCTCACTGATGATTCCAGATAGCCATATTTGTGGTCACACCACCAGACCAAGCTTGTAGCCTTCTTCAAGGTTGATTCCTTCCTGACAATGAGTCCCAGGAGCTGCAAGTGGCCTGTGATTCTCAGACATCACGTCCAGCTTACGGCTCAGCTCATCCGGCATCTGAGTCTGAGAGCTTACCGCTCGGTGCATTCCTTCATACAAGACAGGCAGCTTCACAATTGACAGAACCGCTGCCACCGTCTTCTGAATTTGTCGATATGCCAGATACCTGCCAACTCCAAAAAGCAGAAATCCAGTTATCATCAATTCAATTATGTACGCGTCTTCTACCTCCTCAACGGACAATACAGACTGACACACTATCTTCCACTGCTCCCATGATTCCATAGTGTATCCAGCTGCGAGTGTCTCTTCAGTGCATGAGGGCTCTCCTCCACTCTGTCTTCTCATTGAGAACATTTTATCAATTGTGTTGAGAGACCAGCTGACCAGATCCATCATTTACAATACGGAGGATATGTAGTGAGAGGCTCCGATAGGAATCACAAGACAAAGAGCAAAGCAGGAGGGAGGTAGAGTGGGAGGAAAAGTGTCCGTCCTCGTCGAGAGCAAGCAGGAAAAAGCTGCTTGCTCTTCCCTCAGCTGCAAGCTGAATACTTTGCCAATAATGTATAAATTAATAGCAGACTAAAATGATTGCTAAAGATCTGGGTGGAATTTTTTATTGCATCAAATGCTTTAACAAGTGGCTGTGTGTTTATGGATTTAAAAGAAATATTTAAAAAAATACCTTTGCATGTACTGTTACTTAGGCTATGTTCATATTGAAGACAACGTGTCCCAAATCTGACTTTTTGCCCAGCTGTGACCATCTGATATTTCTCAAACCACCTGCAATGGTTCAGTGCAAGTATACAAAGTTAAACTTGTGCTAGATATGAGTTTGGCTTTAAAGCTGCTGTCATTGTCATGTTTGTATGATCAGCTGAGCTCTCGTCACATTAAAGTACTGTAACTGTTTCTTGTGGGAAAAGAAGCTCCTGAGCTCCACATTGCAGAATTTCTCAGTTTGATTGTTTTACAGGTAGTCCCCGATTTACGAGCGAGATCCGTTACAACGAGGCGCTCGTAAACCGGAAATCTCGTAATTTGGAACGGTTGCCATGTCTCTCGTAAGTCCGGAATTTCGCTCGTAAATTGGAACGGTTTCGCTAGCGCGACTACAAACACTCGTTTTTCATCAAAAAACTGCTTATGAGTGCATAAAAATGATCGGAAACGTGTGTCCATATGTTTAGCTAACTAACTGTGGTGAAAAAACACATGAAAACTCAGTATTTTTTGCGTTTTTTCCAAAAATTCGCCAGCTCGTAAGTCTGGAACCTCGTAGATCAGAGCGCTCGTAATTCGGGGACTACCTGTAATCAACTGGTGTGTTGTTTTAGGCCTCAGGGGAGGTGTTTATCTTCTTTTATCTAAGTGTAAGTTTCATGTCTGAGCAGCATACAAACAAGTTTACAAATGTCTGCACTAGAGTTGATTCATTTATTGCCTAAAACCTAAACGTGTCCTGATGTCAACAAAAAAGTGAGCAGCAAAGTGTCACATTTAGGCTTAGACTTAAAGTTTTTTATTTAAGCTGTTTTACTGAAGCAGATGTTTTTATCTTTTTAAAAAATCCATGGCAGACAGTTCAGCAGTCTATCTAAACCATCAATTGCTTCCCCCAGTTATGAAAATATTATACAAATTATTTTGGGGTTCAGGAACAAAATGCAAATATTATGGAAATACTGGCGTCTTACTTTATTTGTTATGGCTTGATTCGTCTTGCAGAAAAGGACACCTTTTTAAACAAGAGTTTTGAGAAAACAAATTTAAAAACTGACAACACAACTTACTGTTTTTTATTTTTATTTATTTTATATTTTTCTGTGTTGGTTACAAGTCAAGCCACTTCTCTGGATCCGCTCGTGACATCAGGATGATCAGGGTGTCAAATTGTAGCTTAAAAAGTCAAGAATCTGAAAACGTGTTGTTTATTTTGACCAGCTATGACATAATCCCTGACTTCATGTGACTGGTCACATTTTCACTATGTAACATTCCCTGTAGACATTGTTTTAAGATCATATGCTGTAAATCAGGATGGAACCAAGGAGATCAGCAGCTTTTCAGGCCCTACTTTTCTTTAAAAAAAATCTTATTTGCATGTTGTGCTCATATTATTAAACTGTCATTCATTATTTCCCTCCTTTTGTTTTCCCATTATGAAACGTTGCTCTTCTGTCTTCCGATGCTGCAGTCTTTAGATTTATTAGGAAACAAAGGTATGGGTCCTAAACCTCTTCTGAGTGGTGCTTGGCTCCAACGTTAGAGGAAAATGCTGCGCTGTAACGTTTCCCATGAGCTCTGAGGCCATGGCAGGACAGGACTGACACCTAGTGCTGATGCACTAAAATACATATACTAATGCGAGCAGGGTACTTTTTATAAACTGACGCGTTTAGACTATTAATGATATTGATCACATTATAGAAAACACCTAAACATTGACACTGTGTCATTTTGTGTCCTTCAGGCTCGCATGGCGTTGGATAAGGGCGCTAGGGCTGTTATCTTTGACGTCAGCGACGACACCAACGCTGCTGCTGAGGTGAGCGTGCACCAACGCGTACGACCACCCTCACTCACAGTGCTGCTCGACACTCAGTGTTGTTTCTGCTTCTTCTTCTCCACTCTTCTGACACCCCACACACACACAAGTTTTCACAGTTTCAAGAAACAGACTCCCTTCCTCGTCCAGTCGTGCTGGTGAACGGTGAGAACGCAGAGAAACTGATGGGTTTGGTCAACAAGAACGAGGAAGCCAACGTTGTCATTGAGATCAAGGTGGAGCCCAAGTGGGTAAGCACTGGTTTGATCTCACACTCAACGTTTCTTCACCGGCTGGGAGAAGCAGACAAAGTTAAACCACTTACTTTGGGAAATGTACACAACTTAATTTTCTTTCTTCCGTTACATACGATGACATTTATCACATTGCTCTGTGACTACGAAACACTAAACTAAAACAAGGAAGAAGGGAGAGAGAAAAAGTAGTAAACTGATCAAATACGTCCATTTCTGTTGATGAATGAGAAGATCGTTGTGAACCAAATATTGATGATATCTTGTAGATGTGTGGCGTTTTGATCGACCTTCATTTTGAGAGATGCAGTTTATTTTCAGCAGGACTAGCTAAACTTTAGCTGCTAAAGGCTAGTCTGTGTGCAGCTGGGACCAGTGACCAGCTCTTGAACGATCTCATCCACAACAACGTGCTCCCCTGTTTGCTTTGCAGCCACATTATGATGTGAGCATCCTGCTCACCATCGTCCTCGTCATCCTCACCGTCGTCCTGATCTTTGCTCTACGCTACAAGTGCAAGCCCAACAGAACGTGGGTGAGTGACAGCTGCAGGGTCAGCTTTAACACGCACACGTCGTTTTCCTGACTCTCCGTGTGCCGCGTGTGCGCAGGACTCTGTCCATCAGCAGACCATGCAAGCCATCAGTCGCCTGGAGACCAAAACCTACCGCTCCCAGGGCTGCTCGGGCTCACAGCGCCACCACGGGGCCTGGGGGTCAGCCAGCAGCTCCAACTCCAGCCCCGTGTGTGCCATCTGTCTGGAGGAGTTCCAGGAGGGGCAGGTAGGAGGAGAGCCACCAGCGTGCTGCACGTGTAGCTTCAGCTGCTTCTAACTGTTCTGTTGTCTTTGAACAATGCCAGAACCTGAGGATCATCTCCTGCGCTCACGAGTTCCACAGAGAGTGTGTGGACCCCTGGCTGCTGCAGCACCGCACCTGCCCCCTGTGCATGCACAACATCATGGGTGAGGACCAGCATGCTTCATGTTCTGCTGCAAACAGAAGGAAAGCTGATCTGATGCATTTACTAACAAACATTTGTGCAGAAGCTCAGGTGTATGGTGTTCTTGAGGTTTAAACTGTTCATTTTTAACATATTGGACATGACTGATGAGACATGGATTTGTAAAAAATGCTTACGATGTACCCTGTGGACGTTTTGCTCCACAGGAATGGAGCGTCAGCCTCAGAGGAGCAGGCCCCAGCAGAGTTCAGAGCAAAGCCAGAGCTTCCTGCAGCCGCAGCCTTACAGCAGCTCTCACAGCCACCCCTTCCCCCAGCACGCCATCCCCTTCTCCATGAGGCCCCATTATCCCCGTGGGCCCTCTGGACCCTATCCCAGTCTGGGCCACTACAGCGGCTCCTCTCCTGTGGACAGTCGGATGCTGCACTTCCTCAGCAGCAGGCAGCTGGGTGCAGGGTGTGGGTTCCACCTTCCTGTGGAGGTAACAGGGAGGCCCCACAGAACTGGAGGGAACTGCAGGACTTCCTCCCACCACCACCCGTCCCGCAGGTCCTGCCTCAACCACCGCTCTTCTTGTCCAGCCCAGCGGACCTCATCCGGCTCCAGGCCACAGCACGGTGTCTCCGTCACGCCGCAGGGCCGTGGCGCAGCGGCCCACAGCCGGCAGGACGAGGGGAGCTGCTCTGGTGGCAGCTACCACACGGAGCGCAGCGGCTACTTGGCCGATGGGCCGGCCAGCGACTCCAGCTCGGGACCTTGCCAAAGCTCCTCCAGTGACTCGGTCCTCAACTGCACAGACGTGTCCCTGCAGGGGGTGTACGGCAGCTGGTCCACCTTCCGTAGCTCTCTGAGCAGTGACTATGATCCATTTGGGTGCTACGGAGCGGGGCCCGGGCGGTCCCCGCGCAGGAACAGCCTGGAGGCTGCTGCCCAGACCCGACCCAGGTCTCTGGACTCTGTGGTGAACAAAGAAGGCTGCCTTGAAGAACAGCCACAGACTGTTTTCAATCACATCCACTACCACCGCCACAGACACCACCACTACGAGGAGGGGGAGCACAGCCAGGGCCTGAGCAGAGGCTCAGACGAGGAGCAGGGGGCCGGGGCTGCAGGGGCGGCCCCCGCTGCTCATGTCCTAGATAAAGACTCCCCTGTGTGTCCCCCAAAGCACAGCCCATGCCAGTGTCCCCAGCCAGAACTCACTGACAGGCCCAGCCCCGGAGCAGAGTGTCAGGACCCCACGGGACCTCCTGTTCTTGTGTCCTCGGTCCCCTTACAGCTGCAGTCCCACTGCTGCCACGGACACCCGCCCGCTCCTTTGGGACGAGTGGCAGGCTGTTTGCTCGAAGGCCCCTCTGTCCGCTTCCATCAGAGCCTGGACCTGCAGGACGACCGCAGCATCCACATCCACTACGGACAGGGTCCGGCCTTCTGCTGCTCTCCTGCGGAGCTGCACCCGGCCCTGCTCCCCGTGCCTCTCCTTCTGGACTCTGCAGGGATGGAGGAGTGGGCCTGCTGCACCGGGCCCCACGTCGTGTGGCAGAGGCAGGTGCAGCAGGCCCGCTCCGAGCCTCAGCTCATGGGGCCCAGGACAGCTATGGACAGGCCGCCCTGCAGGCTCCACCTCCAGGGACCCGCTGCTGAGCGCAGCACAGACATTTGTTTATACTGCCAGTCATTACAGCACAGTCAGGGTGAGTACACCCTCCACCTCTGACGGAGGACTAACCATGTTACAGGACATGAGCTAAGTCTGGTCCTCTGGACATTCAAAAAACTGACTGAGCTGAACACAGCTTCTCAAACTGAGGAAGTCTTTCGGACGAAAGACGAAACGTTTCTACAGTTTTTTTTGTTGCTTTGTTTTGTTTTGTTTTTTGAATGTCCAGAGGACCAGACTTAGCTTTTTTTAGATTTTTCTACCTGGATTATTGAGCATGCATCAGGGTATTGGATCCACATCATTTAGAACCTGCTAAAGATCAGATTCATTTCAGTGTTTTCATACATTAAACCCCACAGCTGGAGGTTGGACTCTCTTTTGCTTGTTTTGGGATTTGACTCGAGCCACTCTTGTGTCCACAGGATCAGAAGAGGAGTCTGGGGTGTGAGGACTTGTTGCATCCCTGAATGCTGCGCAGGAGCCAGAACAGAAGCAAATATCCCACCAGCACCGCCACTGTTCAGCCCCCCCAGCTGCCTGCGGACGCTTCCCCCTACTCACATAACGTTTTGTCTGTTTTTAGAAAAGTGCTTTTGATATTTAACACTTTATGATTGGAATATGTGAAGATGGGGCCGGTCAGGAGAAAGTACCCCCATTAGAACGGGGACGAGGTCTTTCTCCTGGTCGGTTTCCTGGAGGATTGTTCACGCTCGGCCCCCATGCTCCTCGGTGACAATCAGTGAAAGATTAGGGTGTTGAGCCCACATCTCTGCATCACCTGCTCCCAGAACAACTTGATTCATCGTCAGAGGTACTTCCTGCTCCTTCCTTCGCTGAGTCCAGCCTCAGCTGAGCCCACATCTCTGCATCACCTGCTCCCAGAACAACTTGATCCATCGTCAGAGGTACTTCCTGCTCCTTCCTTCGCTGAGTCCAGCCTCAGCTGAGAGATGCTCTTCTCTCCTACCTCAGCTCAGATTTCTTAACGCCTCACACAGGGGGGTCTTTAAAGGTACTGCTGTAGTGATTTTTTATTATTTTTTTTGTCTCACAACTATGTAGCTTCCATGAACTCAACAGAAAGTTACCCCCTGGGCTCGTTCGAATGGAGAGAAAATGCTCAACCCCTCAAACGAGCATTCGCTGAGGCCGCTCAGCCTCGCGTGGGCCTCGTTTTCATTCTTTTAATAATGGCAGCTGTTTTCACCTTTCTCTTCTTTTTGTAGTTTGCCTAATTTTGTGCGCTTCAGACAAACGGATCTGACTGAATTAGTCACTACAAGCTATTGTGTTTTTGTCATGTGGTTACTTCAGTGCTGTTCAGGCCTAATCAGAAGGGTGACAATCAAATCCTCTGCTCTTCCATCTCATCATGTTATATTGTACTTTTACAAAGTTTATACTCTCCCTTTTGTCTTCCAGAATCCTAAGCTGTAGCAACATGTTTTACTTTACACCTACAGAAGCAGAGTAATGAGTCTGTTTAGTGTAACTGGAGTGAAGCCATGCTAGGTGGAACTAGCATTCGCAGCGTTAGCTCAGTGTTGCTGTGGCACCAGTTTAATAAAAGCTCTGTGTTCTTGTTGTTGTGTCTCGTACAGACGGAGCCTGAGAAATGTCTCAGGGGCAGTCGAGATCTTTTAGAGAACATCCTCCTGAAATCGGAAATAGTTTTTTTTTTTTTTGTATAAAGAATTTGCACAATCTGGCATGTTCGTTTTTAAAAAGTAAAAAATAAAACCTGCTAATGTTTAAGACGATAAAAAGTCTGTAGCTTCTCTGATGGACTGAAAGAAAAACAGCTATTTAAAGAAAAGAGAAAGTCAACATCACTGTGTCGTTCAAATTTGGATTTTATTTTTATTTATTTTTTTACTTAAAGGGATATTCAGGCCATTTTGGAACGTGTTTGTTAACAAAAGGTAAAATAATTAATATCTTACCTGTTATAGATAGATGTCTGAAAGACTTCAGTTTGAAGAAACAGTTTAATTCTGACTAAACTGATGAGCTAAAGGTTAGTCTGAGCTGAGTCAAGACCAGAGTGGACTGCTGCCATCTTAAAACTAAATCCCAGAATCTCATAGTGGTTCATACAAACACTTTTTATTAGCCCTATTTCAACACTGGTAGTTTCTCAACACACATTTATTTATGGGAGTTCTGTTCATATTTGTAAGCACACCAGCACCAGCAGCTTGCTGTAGCACTTCTGCAGAGAATTTCTATTTCTGCTGAAATTACTTAGCAATGTGAAACTGGCAATAATGTCAAAGTTGAGATAATACTGTTCTTCTGAAGCAATTTGAAGTTTAAAAAAAAAAACGTTGGTTTAAGATGGCAGAAAATCCACTTAGAAAGTGGATCTGCTTCAAGGCTGTGGGAAGTAGGGGAGAGGAGGGTGTGTCAGCACCCCCTGATTGACGCCAGAGGAAATGCATGTACAAATACACCAGAACTTCTGCAGCTATTTGTTCTTGCTAATACCTGTAGTCATAAAACTCTTTATAAATGTCTGTATGGAGTAAGTCTCCTTGATAAGGTCTGTGCAGTAGCATTTGCATTAACCTAAATAAAAAAAAATAAAGATTGATGTTTTTAGATGGCAACAATTCATTTTGGTCGTAGCCATTATCACGTAAGCTGTTAGCTCATCAGTCTGTCGAACCCAAACTCCACAAGAATCCATAAAATTCAACAAATGAAACATTTTCCTATTTTATGTAGGCCTGTCACGATAACCAATAAATCAATTAATCGCATAATAAATGAAAATTATCAACCTCATTTTCAATTATGGGCTTTATTGTTTCTTCGTGTCTCTCTACTGAAGACACTGGATGACTAAAGGCTCAACTCCAGTGCTCCTCACTGACCCTTTCTCTTTAAAATCTGTTTTAACTGTCCAAAATCACGTTTTTGGATAATTAAAAACAGCTAAGCTAACAGGCCGACCTCAGGAATAAACCTCCGTCTTGTCAAAGCTCCAAAATTCACGGTTGAAACACGTGCCTTTGTGTGAAAAAAAAATTTCTCTGCAAAAAGAAGCTGAGAACTTGTTTACTAATTTTTTTAATTAAAAGCTTTGTGTGACAAATGCTACGCTAAAGCGCTCAAACCTACGTACAAACCACACCGAGCGTCCGCCATTTTGAGAACCGAAAAACAGTAGAGAGACAGCCCATGTCACGGCAAGGGGCATCCCTCCCATTTTTCTTAAAGAGACATGCTGGTTGCTACCTCACTGTCAATCCTTAAGCCCGAGATACACTTGAGCGTCCTCAGGTACGCCACTCTACGCGCGCATTTTGTGCGCATGTGTTTTGCTGCTATACTTCAGAAACTATCAGCTTTCAAATGCTCGCGTTCTCCTTGTTGTAATATGAGCAGCTGCGCACGGAGGGGACTCAACTGAGCTCGCTGATTGGTCACTTGCTGACACGCCTACTGAAATGATTGACAGCTTTCAGTCAGCTCATGTAGCTCGCTGAAGACCGCGGCGGTGTTCATGCGGTGTTTCTACTATATATGTTATAAAAAGTTCTCTCAGAAATAAAAATAATAACAGGGAGTGCTTTTCCTGCAGCACACAGCCCACCAGGGATATTTAAAACATCGCGCACCCAGGTAGGACCTGAATTCATTCATTTCATTCATGGAGTGAACGGAGGAAGAAGTGATTACTTGACTTTAGGCAAAAAAACAAAAGAAAAGGCCCGATCAGCGATAAAGAAGGGGAATTTATTTCATTTGTGTAACATACAAAACAGTCCGGCGCCGGGGAAGTTTATGGTCAGACACCGCGTATCGCGCACGCGGACGTAAAAAAAAAAGCTTTGCGCGTACATGCCCTGAGGGGCTACGCGGGGCTACGCTTTTGCCTTGACGTACGTACGCTGCGTATAGGCGTATCGTGAGGACGCTCGAGTGTATCTCGGCCTTAAGGTTCAAACAGTCTTATACTGCCATCCAGTGGTCAAAAAAGGTACTACACACAAAAATTAACCAACATTTCTTCTTAAATTTAACAATTAAAAATTATTGTCAAATTTCAAACGGGATTAAAGTTTATCGCAATAATTTCTGAGACAGTTAATCACCCAGTAAATTTTATTATTGTGACAGGCCTAATTTTATACAGAGCTGCACTTCAAAGTGGTCAGAATAGTCCTTTAACTAATTACCCAGCTTAAATTAAAGGCATGGTGAAAATGAGAAGAGATTTTTTTAGCCCCATGTCAGCAGACAAAGAGCTTGTGAAAGTCACATGGTGACTCGTAGCACTTATTAAATCCTCACATGTGCCTTAATCGTTTAAAGCTCCCAACACGCAGCTCTTACCTGTCGAACCAAAGACACAAATTCTTGAACACAGTGAACCCTGTGGTGCCTTCCTTTCAAGTTCCTTTCATGCTCTTATTTTACAAGCACCAACATGTTCATATTGGAGTGGTAAAGTTTGGCAATCATGCAGAATCTTTATTTTTTTCATTTTTCTTTTTTTTTTACAAATACCTCACTATGAATGTGTTCGCACAACGTTCCTTTATGTAAAGTATGAGGATTTTCTTTTGTTGTGCCCAAACAGTCACAGAGACTGATGTGGAAATGACTGAATTCTAAGCAGCACTTTGGCTTAAGCAGATTTTATATATTTTAAAAATAAAAACTCATAGTATTAGTTTAAACCTGCCCAAAAAACATCAGCATGTGTAAAGTGGCGTTTAGCGATGCCACTGAACATCTGGTGTGATTTCATCCTGTTCAAGGTCTTTCACTTTGCATTGTTTGTTTTTGTTTTCCAAGAAATATGAGCAGAAACTGCCTTTCCTAACAGAGTTTTAAAAGTAAAGGTCCCTCCAGAACGTTAAGGGATACATCAGTATATTTTTGGATACTTTGTGTAAAATACAAAAAATTTAAAAAAGAACAAAACCAGAAATGAAATAGTGTTGTATTTTATATATAGTAGAACATTTCAATATAGTGACATGTCACTAATATATTTATTTACTAATATATTTATCCATTTTGTCCAGGTTTGAAAAAAAGGTTTCTGTATAGACTGAATGTTTCTGTATGGAAACTGACTGGTGCCATCGCAAATGTATCAACCTGTCTTCATTCCAATTATATGCAAATAAATTATTTTGAAATAAATCTTTTTGTGCAAAAGTTTATTTGTATTTTTGTTGCAGAAAACTTTAAAGGAAATGCAAGCGTCTTTAATAATTTACCCATACTTATGTTTCCCCGTGTATGCTACAAATGTTTTTTCTGTCCACTTTTTCCAACAAAAACTCTGAAATACCCAAAACCACCACTAGGTGGGGAAACATCCTCGTTAACGATCAAAACACACAGAAAGAACATTTTTAGCCTGCCCAAATATCCCGAAATGCATTTTTTTTTATCTTAATTTATTTACATTTTCAGTTTCTAATCATTTCAGATCCAAGTTTATTGGTGACAAGAAGAACAGAAAAAGAAGACGTTTAAAAAAGTTATGTTTGTTTGGGTTGTTCAGGGCACAAAGTGATAGCCTAAGGGGCTAGCCAAGAAAAGTCTCTTTTGTTTAATTTTTTTTTTTTAATTCATTATTTTATTTTCAGTCCACATAGTGCACCGGGGAAATGTTTTAAAAAATTTATACTTAAGAAAATAATTTTTAAAATGACTGTTTTTCTCTACAAAAAGCTCAGTTTAAGACAGGCTTTCAATCTAAATTAAAAGCCCAGCGCAAACGTTGAAAGTTACAATGCACAGTCATGAAAATGTCACGACTTCTCAAGATCAGAGTATTTGTTTTTAATGTCTCCCACATCACATTTTAACTTGGTGTTTGTAAAACCGAGTGAGCTGTAGCCATTTTTGTGTCTGTTAATGTTGATTAGCTTTCTGAATTGGATTGACTCCAAAGGTTAATTGGCTGTAGCTGCACATCTAATGATTATTTTATGAAAGTTTATTTTATCTCCATCCAGTGGAGATTCTGCAACATACAGAATGACCACTGGTCTGGGTCACCTGATGGCTGGCTGGAGTCGTGTTTGGGTATCTTATCTGCTTTCAGGAAGGCCCAGGTAGGATATCCACATTGCTCTAGGGCAGGGCTAGTCAACAAAACTGCTAAGGGGGCCACAGTTTCTGAAAGCCAACAGCTCGGGGGGCCGGATATCCAGCGATTAAAGTCATTATGTAAATAAACCATGAAACGATCTGTTACCTTTTAAATTTGTTTATTACATTGAATCATAAATGCAATAAACAGAACCCAAACCCTGACATCCCCCCCACAACCACCCCCTTTTTTTTCCTTTTAAAAAAAATGAATTACATTTTTAAAGAAGTGGGCCGGATTGAAGTCGGTCCGTGGGCCACCAGTTGAATGGCCCTGCTCTAGGGCCTGTCAGGTGCGATTTCTCTTTTTTTCATTCATTCAACCTCTATTAATACAGGTTAGTCTGGATGCAGTTAGAGAGGACATGAAGGTAGTTGGAGTGAGGACAGAGGATGCAGAGGACAGAGTGAGGTGGAGAAGGATGACTCGCTGTGGCGACCCCTGAAAAGGGAAAAGCCGAAAGAAGAAGAAGTCTCACTGAGCCTCAAGGACACAAGAGAAACCTGTTTTTAAAAAATGATGACAACAGTAGACAATCATAAAATAAGGCACATAAATAGCAAAATAAATAGAAGTACAGGTAGTCCCCGACTTACGAGCGCTCTTACTTACGAGGTCCCGGACTTACGAATATGCATCTCATTAATGTTTTTTTATTTTATTTATTTATTTATAAATGAATACGTACATGTACAGTACTGTACAGTCACCAAGCACTTAGCCTATCCTAACACAGCTTTTAAAGATGAAGTAGTGAGTTGAGTTGTCTCCCTTTCACATAAAGGGAGCTAGCTCCCTTTATGGAACCTGCTGGGGAGGAGGGAGACAATTCAACTGACTCCTTAACTGTGTTAGGATAGGCTAAGTGCTTGCTGACTGTACTGTACATTTATCTATTTATAAATAAAAAAATAAAATATATACTGTACTGTACAGTATATTTTTAATAAATAGATAAATGTACAGTACTGTACAGTCACCAAGCACTTAGCCTATCCTAACACAGTTTTTAAAGATGAAGGAGTGAGTGGAATTGTCTCCCTCCTCCATGCAGGCTCCATTCCCATAAAGGGAGCTAGCTCCCTTTATGTGAAAGGGAGACAATTAAACTCACTCCTTCATCTTTAAAAACTGTTAGGATAGGCTAAGTGCTTGGTGACTGTACAGTACTGTACATGTATTCATTTAAAAAAAAAAAAATGTTTTTTTTTTTTGGTGATCCTACTTACGAATTTTTGACATACGAGCACCCCCTAGGGACGGAACTCGCTCGTAAGTCGGGGACTACCTGTACTGTATATGTCTGCGTGAAGTTAATGACCAGTTAACCAGTGAATACAGGGTGCAGTGGTGGGAATGGTAGCCATTTATGAATCTTAGTGCACCATGATAGACAGCATCCAACATCTGCAGGGTGCTTGTAGGAGCGTTCATGTAAAAAGTAAATAATGTCACTAGTCAATGGCGGGAAGGAAAGTCACAGATACAAGGCTGGTGAAGATTCTCAGTCGTCCAGGACATGATAAAATCAAAAAAGGCATTCAATACAGAAACAAATGGACTTTAGAAAACGTTTCGCTTCCCATCCAGGGAGCTTTATCAATTCAATGAACAGGCTGAGATGACACACACCAACCTATGTAAATTGAAAGCTAACACACACACATACTTGAGAGCTAACACAAGTTATCTCAAGTATGTGTGTGTGTTAGCTTTCAATTTACATAGGTTGGTGTGTGTCATCTCAGCCTGTTTATAACTTCACTCCCTCACAGCCTGCTCATTGAATTGATAAAGCTCCCCGGATGGGAAGCGAAACGTTTTCTGTTACAAATAAAGTCCAGTTGTTTCTGTATTGAACACCTTTCTTGACGGATACAAGGCGTTTCCTAGCATTCAGTTAGACAGGATCTATTTCGGAAAAATAAACCCAGTTTAACTTTCAGTTTCTTTACCAAGTTTTCCACGTGGAGTTTAAAAGAGAGATGGGAATGGACCAAGATACCCAAATATTTGTAGGAATCGTCAAACTCAATAGGGACACCATTTGAGGGTAAAATCAGAGGAAGAACTGCTGGGACTGACTTCCTCTTTGATACAACATCTCTTTGGTTTTGTCAGCGTTTAAAAAAAATATTTTAGGTCCCCTCTCCAAAACACAAAATGGACCATCGTAAGGAGGCTGAAGTGGTGAACGGTATGCGTCATGGCAGATAAATACATACTCGGCCGACATGAGGTCCTTCGGCACAAACACCTGTGGAAGGCAGTGATGTGCTGCCAATGCAACAGATCTATTTTCCCCTGTTAGGACTGCCCTAGTCCCATTGGGAGCAACTGAACTCGCCGGACCTGGAAGAAACTCCCCTGGTACCCTCAAAAGCTGGCCAAGGACCAACTCGGCTGAAGAAAACCGCAAGTCTTCTTTAGGAGCTGAACGCAGGCCCAACAAAACCCAAGGCAGGCGATCCATCCAACCATTATCCACCAATGAGGACCACAATGCTGCCTTCACTGAACGGTGGAACCTCTCACAAAGACCATTAGCCTGCGGATGGTAGGCAGTAGTACGGTGGAGTTTAACACCAAGGCTCTCTGCCACTGCAGTCCACAACTCTGAGGTGAACTGGGGACCCCTGTCAGAAGTTAAGTCCAATGGCACACCAAATCGGGACACCCAGGAAGAGATAAATGCCTGAGCCAAATCAATCGAATTGGTTGATGACAGAGGAACAGCCTCTGGCCACCGAGTGGTTCTGTCCACCATAGTTAAGAGATGGGTAAAACCTCTGGAATGGGGAAGTGAGCCCAATAAATCCACATGTTCGAACTTCCCTTGGCGAATAGGAAACTGTTCTAGTGGAGCCTTAGTGTGCCGTTGCACCTTGGCACGCTGGCAAGCTAAACAGGAAGCTGCCCATGTGTGGACATATCTATGGAGCCCTGGCCACACGAACTTTGCCCCTACTACTTTTACTGAAGCTTTCACTCCCGGGTGCGAAAGGGAATGAACTGCATCAAAATCCCGCCGACGCCAGCCACTAGGAACCAGAGGTTGAGGCTTGCCATTCGAGATGTCAGAAGGGTTGCACCACACTCGTGAAAGGAAACTTCCTCCAAATGTAGACTGGATTCAGCTGCCTTAAAAGCCAGAATATCCAGGTCTGTCAGTTGGTCTGCAGCCATGTCGAGGTAATCAACTCCTAAATGTACAGAAGTGACCCATGCTCTATAGACAGTCAGCCATCAGGTTATCCTTGCCAGCCACATGCTGAATGTCTGTAATAAAGTCCAAAATGGCGGACAAATGCCTTTGTTGCCGTGACGACCATGGTTCAGAAACTTTCGCCATAGAAAAAGTGAGAGGCTTATGGTCCACAAAAGCAGTAAAGTCCCTGCCCTCTAGCATGAACCTGAAATGTCGCGTTGCCAGAAAAAGAGCGAGCAGCTCCCTATCAAAGGTGCTAAAAAAAATTCAGCATCCCGGAGTTTCCTGCTAAAAAATACAAGGGATTGCCATGCGCCATCCACCCATTGTTCACAAACTGCCCCAACTGCATAATCAGATGCATCACTTGTCAGAGCCACAGGAACTGATGGAGATGGATGGGCCAAAAGTGCAGCATTAGCCAAAGCCTCTTTGACATCATCAAATGCCTGCACTCTCTCGGGGGTCCACTCTATTTGCTGGTCCCCTTTTTTGCCTCTAAGTGCTTCATACAAGGAAAAATAATATCCTATTCAACAAATAAAAAGAAAATAAACGTATTGAGGAATTAGAGAAATCCATAAAATTACTAGAAGGTATACAAGGAGAGGATATACAGAAAAAACTACGGAAGACAAAGTTAGAATTAAATGAATTTATTGACAAAAACATCAAATTCTTGGTACAAAGGCTTCGATTAGAATTGAAAACAGTAATAAATCAGGGAGCTTTTTAGCGAACCAACTCAAGTTAAACAAAGAAAAAACATACGATATTAAAGACACAAATGGAAATATAACTTGTGATGAGGGAAAAGTAAGCAGTGTTTTTAGAGATTTTTATAAAAATCTATACACTCCACAAATAAATCCAACAGATACGGATATAAATCAATTCTTTGCTAGAGTAACACTTCCAAAATTAAATAGTAGTCAATCATCAGAACTGGACTCACCATTAACATCAGCCGAACTCCATGAAGCCATCAAAAAAATGCCAAATAAAAAATCTCCTGGTCCAGATGGCTATCCAGCAGAATTTTATAAAGAATTTTGGAATATATTGGAACCAATATTTCACAGAATGCTATTAGAGTCAGAAGAAAATGGCAGGCTTCCAACACATATGAATTCAGCCAACATGACTGGTCACCAGCCCTGGAGGTGAAGTCCACTGTGTAGGCAGGTTTATGGCCACAAGTCAGTTTAAAGGACAGAAATACAGTTTCTGGGTCACAGTCATAAAGGGACCCTACGCTCATAACCTGTTGGGAGGTAGTGTAGCTAGGAAGATGGGTTTAGTCAGGAGAATTAATAATACTAATACAGACCTCTTAGAGGATGTTTTTGGAGAAATAGGCCTGCTAAAGTGCGACCCGGTAAAAATAGAACTGAGAGCAGATGCAGAGCCCTACAGCCTGACAACGCCACGACGCGTCCCATTTCCTCTCCTTTCTAAGGTTGAGGCAGAACTGAAAAGCGGTGAAGGAATAAACCAGACCCGACGAAAGTGGAAGCAAAGCACTTTCCAGGCAAACAGTTGGTAGTAGCCGACACCCTATCCAGGAGGCCACAGAGACATGTGAGTGATGAGACTACAGATCACATTGTACAGGCACATGTTGAATCAGTTATGGTGAATGCACCAGTCTCATCCCAAAGACTCTCAAGGATCCGTGAGGTAACTCAGCACGATCATGAACTGCAGCAGATTATAAAGTTCATCAGGAACGGATGGCCGCCAAGAACAGCAATGAACTCATCTCTTCATCGTTACCATTCAGCATGAGCACATCTCTCAGAAGCTGATGGTTTGGTGTTATTCGAGGACCGGCTGGTCATTCCTTCTGCGCAGAGAGCTGAGGTGCTGTCAGAGATACACAAAGGACATCAAGGACTAACACGGTGCCGAGCACGCGCCAGGATGGCAGTGTGGTGGCCGGGCATCAGTGCTGAGATTAAACAGACTGTGTCAACATGTAAATTCTGCATTGAACACAAACCAACACAGAGGCACGAACCTCTCCTGACTTCTACTCTACCAGGGGGCCCCTGGCAGCGCATAGCAGCAGATCTGTGCGAGCATGAGAGTAAGAATTATCTCATTGTAACGGACTATTATTCCAGAGACATTGAAATAGTTCGTTTGTCTTCCACATCGAGTCGTGAAGTCATTAGTCGACTCAAGAGCATGTTCGTGAGGTGGGGAATTCCACTGGAACTGGTGAGTGATAATGCAACTCAATTTACATCCAGTGACTTCCAGGACTTTTCCAGAGAGTATGGATTTGTGCACGCAACTTCCAGCCCCCACTACCCTCAGGCGAACGGTGCTGCCGAACGAGCGGTTCAGACTGCAAAGAACATTTTGAAGCAGCCTGACCCCCATCTGGCCCTGATGTGCTACAGAGCAACACCTAGTGCTGCTACAGGTGTGAGCCCTGCACTACTGATGACGGGAAGAGAAATCAGAACCACACTTCCAGTGCTGGAGAGCAAGTTGAAAGCTGCTCCAGTGGACAGACATGTGATTCAACAAAAGGACAGACAGACAAAGGAAACCTACAGGTTCTTCCACGATCGCCATCATTCTGCACAACCACTTCCTGCACTACAACCAGGACAAGACGTCAGGATAAAACTGGATGGTGAAAAGAGTTGGAAAACCCCAGCAAAGGTCATCGGCAAATGCCATGAGCCAAGGTCGTATATGGTGGAAACGGAGAATGGAGCTGTATTAAGACGGAACCGGAGACATCTGCAAGCTGTCCCACTTCCCACAGATCAACCAGATCAGCTACAACCACCTGATTCTCCAGTGACACTGAACAGTAGCTTTCCACCTGAAGACGGTGCTGATTCTGCGACCAGAACTCCTGACCAGAGACACATGGGTCCAGAGGTGGAGCGCTCAACTCCACAAGGTTCACAGGTGACTTCCAGGGGAAGGGTAATCAGAATCCCTCTAAGGTACCGAGACACTTAATGACAAAAAAAAAAAAGGATAAAGTGAAGTTGACCTGTGTAGTTTGTATGTATAAGTGTGAAACATAGACCTGTGTAGTTTGTATGTATAAGTGTGAAACATAGACCTGTGTAGTTTGTAGGTATAAGGGTGAAACATAGAGTTCTGAAGTGTGGGTAAATAGTAACTGGGAAAATATTTAGTTGTTCACCGAATTAATAGGAACAGCAACTATCGAGGGCAGAATAATCCCTACGTTGCTGTGGACCGAGGGCAGTCTACCCCAACGTCCTAGTGTTCGGATGTTATATACAGGGTAGTTTAGAATAGTTTAGAAACATGTGTGTTTCCTGTTAAAAGGGGGAGATGTGGTGATATGTCCCAGTTGGGTTGCCGTAGCCAGTATAGACTGAGCATGCGCAGTGTGTGTGTTTGAGTTGGAACTGAGCCTGACACGAGACGTTAACATGTCGTGCTATTAGCAGTTCAATAAAGCTGAGTTCGCCAAGCTACCTCGTGAGTCCACCGCCTGTTCTTCACAGAAGCAGCCGTTCATGACAGACCCAGTATTGCCTACAAGTTATCATCCAATCTCTCTTATTAATGTCGATGTTAATATAATTTGTAATGCCCGGTCTAAAAGATTAAAGAAGATAACGCCTTTCATCATTCATCCAGATCGAACTGGATTTATTAAAGGAAGACACTCGACCACAAACACTCGCAGATTATATAATTTAATAGAGTATTCATATAGTAAAAATATTGAAACAGTTATTTTATCTTTAGACGCAGAAAAAGCATTTGATCGAGTAAATAGAAATTTTTTATATGCTACCTTGATTACATTTGGATTTGGAAACTATTTTATTAATTGGTTAAAAATATTATATAACTCACCAAAAGCATGTGTAAGGACAAATAATCAAATATCTTCAAGCTTTTGTTTACAGAGGGGCACAAGACAGGGATGCCCACTTTCACCCACACTATTTGCTATGTTTATTGAACCTTTAGCAGCAGCAATAAGGCAAACCATTGACATTAAAGGCATACAGTGTAAAAATATAGAACATAAAATTAGTCTTCATGCTGACGATGTTTTACTTTTTCCTTCAAAACTCAGAAAACTCTATATCTAATGTTATCGAATTAATAAACTATTCTCAAAAGTTTCTGGTTATTCTATAAATTGGTCAAAATCTACAGCTCTTCCTATAAATTGTGTGTTTAATACTTCTTTAAATGAAAGACTACAATCAGGTAACATTACATACTTGGGTATTAAGATTTCTAATAGAATAGAAGACTTGATTAAATTAAATCATATACCACTTTTAAAGAAAATTGAAGACAATCTTACTAGATGGAAATCTCTACCCATATCTCTAATGGGAAGAGTTGCCTCAGTAAAAATCATGGTCCTGCCGAGAATAAATTACTTATTCTCTATGATCCCAAATAAACCTTCAAATGAATGGTTTAGGGCCTCATGTATCAACGGTACGTACGCACAAAAACCGTGCGTACGCCATTATCCACGCAAAACTCCGGATGTATCAAAACAGAACTGAACGTGGAAATGTGCGCACCGCCACGGCAGCTCCAGTGTTGGCATACGCACGTTTCTGTGGTTTTTGTTCCTTTGGCGACACTTACAGGTGATTCTGGAAACTGTTCATGATGGGGAAATAATTATTATTTCCACCCAAACACACATGATTAACAATTATTACATCCACATGGACGCAATCAGAATATAACCTGCAAAAAATATAAAAAACAGAAAGACTGAATAGTTCTGCACAGCTTAAATTCTTGTTTGCTGTTCATTTTTAGCTGTTTTAGCACTGCACAAAAACCATAGATATACGGGAGTATCAGATGTGGTATATCTCCGCATCCTTCACATATACGGACAATTTCCGGGAATTTCCGTATCGCATCCTCGGAAAATCCAGTTTCGGATATCCCCGGATACGAACAGATCCGAACTTTATTGATCCTTAAAAAATCACAAAATCCGGATACTTTATCTGCTGCAGATCCAGAAATATGTGGCTCTGTTATCCCTCGGGATTACTGCTTACATCTCTTCGGATACTTGCCGCATATATGACGTATGATTGTTTATATTTACGTATACGTGACAGATGTCAGTCGTATATTTATGGATTTTTATCTGTGAAGTATCTGTGAAGTATGCGATTTCTCAGAGATCCAGCAGATCTTTGACGTATCACGTTTAAGATGTCAGTCGTATATTTATGGATTTTTATCTGTGAAGTATATCTGAAGTATGCGATTTCTCAGAGATCCAGCAGATCTTTGACGTATCACGATGAAGATGTCAGTCGTATATTTATGGATTTTTATCTGTGAAGTATATCTGAAGTATGCGATTTCTCAGAGATCCAGCAGATCTTTGACGTATCACGATGAAGATGTCAGTCGTATATTTATGGATTTTTATCTGTGAAGTATATCTGAAGTATGCGATTTCTCAGAGATCCAGCAGATCTTTGACGTATCACGATGAAGATGTCAGTCGTATATTTATGGATTTTTATCTGTGAAGTATCTCTGAAGTATGCGATTTCTCAGAGATCCAGCAGATCTTTGACGTATCACGTTTAAGATGTCAGTCGTATATTTATGGATTTTTATCTGTGAAGTATCTCTGAAGTATGCGATTTCTCAGAGATCCAGCAGATCTTTGACGTATCACGATGAAGATGTCAGTCGTATATTTATGGATTTTTATCTGTGAAGTATCTCTGAAGTATGCGATTTCTCAGAGATCCAGCAGATCTTTGACGTATCACGATGAAGATGTCAGTCGTATATTTATGGATTTTTATCTGTGAAGTACCTGGAAATATGCGATCCCTCAAGAGTTCCAGCAGATCTTTGGCGTATCACGTCGTTGCAGATGTCATTCGGATATTTAAGGATTTTTCATTTATGCAAATTCATGCATATTTGGGAATATGATATACTCTGCCTGAAAATACAGGTTTTGCATGTAGGTAGACCATGTAAAACACCAATGGTTACCGGTAGTTGTTTTTTTTTTACCCTAACCCTCCATTTATTTTTTATTTTTAATATGTGAAGCACTTTATATAACTACATTTGTTTTAAATCTGCAATACAAATAGTTGGCTTCTAACATCTTTACATTTTAACATCACCCAGTTTTCTACATCAACATTAGTCTTTAATTTAGATTTATGTACCAACATCATGATGTACAAATCACAAGCTGGACCAAAAGCAGTCTAGTAAATACACAGTGGTTTGTATCTTCAGAACAACTACGGTAATGCAAACATCAGACATAAAAAAACTGACCATGACTTTAATTTTTTTTATTAACACCCCCCCACACACACAAAGAGGAAAAGAAGAGGAGATATATGGATGCAGTTAGAGAGGACATGAAGGTAGTTGGAGTGAGAACAGAGGATGCAGAGGACAGAGTGAGGTGGAGGAGGATGACTCGCTGTGGTGACCCCTGAAAAGGGAAAAGCCAGAAGAAGGTGCTCAAGGCAGCCTGGGTTGCATTTCTCACTGGGCACTCTGCGATGGACTTTGTTCTGAAGCTCAGCAAATGAGTCAGAGGCGCTCCTCTCTCGCAAAATCCTCCATCCTCTTAACTTTGTAGGCAATCGTGGAGCTCAGTAAAGAAGGTATTTGTCAACATATTTGACTCCTTTTTAACTGACAGAAAAGTCTAATGTTCATGTAATAACAGCGTCCATGAGGTTAAGACTTGTACTCGAAGAACAAGGGAAACAGCGTGTGTTGGGGTAACCTAGGTTTGACACCCTGATGCATGCTCAATAATCCAGGTAGAAAAATCTAAAAAAGCTAAGTCTGGTCCTCTGGACATTCAAAAAATAAAAAATAAAGCACAAAAAAAAACTGTAGAAACGTTTCGTCTTTCGTCCGAAAGACTTCCTCAGTCTGAGAAGCTGTATTCAGCTCAGTCTTATAAATAGCACCCTCCCACAGTGGATCAACCAGTTGGCTGATGACAGCCTGAAACCAGCTGCTCACATGAGCAAGGAGGACCATCAGCCTGACGATGGATCGTTAACACCCTGATGGTTGTTTGCTATTCACAGAGGGCTGAGTGATACTAGCAATAACAGCATTGTAAGTGGGGGACAGTTGAACCCGGAGGCCTCCACCTCCGTTTAATGATGGACGGTTTCTTTTCACAAAGATGGCCTCCTTTATTCCTCTCTCAAACCATCGTTCCTCTTTATCAAGGATGTGAACATCTTCATCCCTGAAAGAGTGACCGCTGGCCTGGAGATGAGTGTAAACTGCAGAGTCCTGACCTGATGATGTTGATCTTCTGTGCTGGGCCATCCTTTTGGCCAGTGGCTGTTTAGTTTCCCCGATATAAGACTGATCACAGCCCTCCTGACACTGAACAGCATACAGTACACAATATTACTCTGTTTGTGCCGGGGGACTGGATCTTTGGGATGAACCAGTCTTTGCCGTAATGTATTTTGGGGTTTAAAAGCCACTGGGAGGGGGGTATACAAGCCACCCAGTGGCTTTTAAACCCCAAAATACATTACGGCAAAGACTGGTTCATCCCAAAGATCCAGTCCCCCGGCACAAACAGAGTAATATTGTGTATGCTGTTCAGTGTCAGGAGGGCTGTGATCAGTCTTACATTGGGGAAACTAAACAGCCACTGGCCAAAAGGATGGCCCAGCACAGAAGATCAACATCATCAGGTCAGGACTCTGCAGTCTACACTCATCTCCAGGCCAGCGGTCACTCTTTCAGGGATGAAGATGTTCACATCCTTGATAGAGAGGAACAATGGTTTGAGAGAGGAGTAAAGGAGGTCATCTTTGTGAAAAGAAACCGTCCATCATTAAACGGAGGTGGAGGCCTCTGGGTTCAACTGTCCCCCACTTACAATGCTGTTATTGCCAGTATCACTCAGCCCTCTGTGAATAGCAAACAACCATCAGGGTGTTAACGATCCATCGTCAGGCTGATGGTCCTCCTTGCTCATGTGAGCAGCTGGTTTCAGGCTGTCATCAGCCAACTGGTTGATCCACTGTGGGAGGGTGCTATTTATATCAGCACTTTGTGTGGACTTGTTCCTGTTTAAAGTGCTTTATAAATAAAATGGTATGGTATGGTATAAGACTGAGCTGAATACAGCAGCTCAGACTGAGCTGAATACAGCAGCTCAGACTGAGGAAGTCTTTCGGACGAAAGACGAAACGTTTCTACAGTTTTTTTTTTGCTTTGTTTTTTGTATGTCCAGAGGACCAGACTTAGCTTTTTCAGACTAGGTTTGACACGTTTGGCTTGGGTTTGGATCACTTTGGTTCCTTGGGATACCCCCCTCCCGGTCTGGCGCATAACGAAGCCACTTCTTGACAGTTCCGCTGTAGTCCTTGTCAGTTAGCTTTGGGTCAAACTGCCGAGCAGCAGCTGAAAGACAAAAAAATAAGAGTGAGGAAGATGGTGTATATTTGATAAAATTGTATACCCCCCTCCCCTCTTTTTTTTTTTGAGAGGTGCTATCTCCCATGTTCTGCTTTTGGTGTGTGCACAAACTGTCCCACACATTCCCACTGAATATGACAAATTTGAGTGTTTGTATAAACAAATATTGTGTGAGGATGCAAAATGTCATTGGCCATAATGAGATGACATTTGATGAGGTACAGTGATGAGCAGCACTCACTTCACACGGGTGTGATTTTTTAAAATTAAATGCTCAGCATCCAATTAGACTGAACTGGAAAGAGAAGCAAATGTCTAGTTTGACTCGATCTTGACAACATATCCATGCACCTATTAAGCTCACCAAGAACATTGTCCTTTGATTATTTCTTATAGCTTGCACTTTCACATTTTCTTTATTCAAAATTAATCCTTTTTTTTTTTGCATTTCATACAGAAGAGGCATGAAAGACAAGATGCAATACATTTTAGAAATTCAAAAGAATTTTTTACTATATGGCACACTAAGAGCATAATTATACAGGTAGTCCCCGACTTACGAGCGCTCTTACTTACGAGGTTCCAGACTTACGAGCTGGCGAATTTTTGGAAAAAACGCAAAAAATACAGAGTTTTTCTGTGTTTTTTCACCACAGTTCGTTAGCTAAACATGTGGACACACGTTTCCGATCATTTTTATGCACTAGTAAGCAGTTTTTCGATGAAAAACGAGTGTTTGTAGTCGCACTAGCAAAACCGTTCCAACTTACGAGCGAAATTCCGGACTTACGAGAACTTGTGCTTCGTGTTTCAACTTACAAATTTTCATCTTACGAGCACCTCGTTGTAACGGAACTCGCTCGTAAGTCGGGGACTACCTGTATTCTCAATCACCAGCAGTCTATAAAGTAATTTGCAGGGGAGGAAGCTCACCAAATATGCAGTTGTGTTGTGTCCTTCTGAGGAAAGAGGTTTTTAAACATCTTTTCTACCATTTTAGTGTTTTCAACTGAGGAGCTTTGGATATATTCATTTAAAAAATATAGCACAAGAATATCTCTGCACAGAAAAAAATAAATAAAAATTACTTTAAGTTTTTTTTTTTAAACCAAACTGACAAGTTTCTCCACTGTAATTGTTGTGTGATGTTAAGGCATTGAAACACCTGGTTCAATTTAGAAGATATTTAAGATTAACTACAAGCACCTGAAGCTGACTCAGAGAACTCTGTGATTTTAGAGGAAGATCAAAGCCAAATGTAGACACGGTGCACCCCAAATCAACTTTTTTTAATAAAGTGCATTAAAACAATGGCCGCTGACACAAAGTGCTGTACATGAGGAACATTATTCTATAATTTAAAGCAGATTGGAGTGAAGCAAAATCAGCTTTTGAGTAGAAGTCACTAGATAGATTTAGAAAAAGCTAAGAGTTTTGTTATTTAAAGACAAATAATTGTTATTGTTCCCAATATTTTTAATTATAAGATTTTACTTTGTGATAAATTTGCCCAAATAACAAATAGAATTTCTCCATCTACATCAAACACCTGTGCCAGGGGGACAAATTTGTAAAGTATAATTCTTGATCTGAAGTCAGGGGCCACACAAAATCGTTTCAGGGGCCACAAATGGCCCTCGGGCCACACTTTGGACATCCCTGATATACAGTATTTGAACAATTTCAAAACATTTCATTAATAGCAGATGTTCTGTGGCACATTTTGAACTTTTAGATAAGAATTTGTGCTCAAGTGCCTAGAGAGCTTAGCATATTTTTCCTTGAGGAAAAATGAGCCAGACCACATTGAAATGGTCTACATTTAATAAATGAATGCAGTTCAGTCTATCAAATAAATTACCATCTTTTGACGAACTGATTCTTCCATCAGTAATGACTCCACCCCATGAAGTCTTGTTCACTGGTGACTGGCAGCTGGACAGGGAATGTATAAGTTGCGGTGGCTGGTCCCCGGATACCACCTTGTGTCATTTTGCCCTGTCAACTTGGTTCTTGATGAACTGCACATCTCTGGACAGATCCTTCACCACCACAAGTACTTCAGTGAGCACTGAAGTCATCTTGTGGATGGCAAGGTCTTTAGAAGAAAAGTTAAAATCATTAAATGAGAAACAAAAATAACCTGCTAATGACACAGTGAGGAATGTCCAACAGACTTGCCTTTCAAAAGCTGCTCTTCGCTGCTAGTCATCTGTGTGTTCCATCTGTAAAACACAAACATTCATACAACTTCATCTTTGCATACATTTTGAAAGGTTTGGAGCATGTGTCTGCGCATAATTGATGTTGATTTTATTTTGGTTAGAAATGTTAGTGTTTGTTCAACAGGGAACAGTTTGTTAACAGAAAGGGCATTTTCTGTATGTAATCAGGATAGAACTCAGATGAATAGAATACACAGGACCACAATGGAAACCAGTCTCTGTGGGCTTTGTGTGATGTTTAGCTTTTAAGCAACATTGTATACCCGTAGAAATTGTTAATTAGTGTTGTATAAAGTACCTCAAAGTAATACTTTTGTAAAAGTACAAGTACCTTATCATAAAATTACTTTGGTAAAAGTTAAAGCTCCACTGACATGATCTTTTAACTTTTCAAAAAATGGCACAACATATATAAATATTAAGATAGACCTCTGACCGTTTTTGCTAAAATAATGTTCAATGAATGAAATTTCCTCTCAAAATATTTTAAATTTAGCGCCGTTTTTTAGACCGTAAATCCGGATTTTCCGGTCACGTGTCAGCAGAACCGATCTGACGTCACGTCCGATACTGAACTCTGCTCAAACCGTACATTGAATGGACAAAAATATAAACGCATCCGTCGAATTTAGC
>JBBPBX010016445.1:0-10171 GCA_038048925.1 Garcialebias charrua
CACACACACACACACACACACACACACACACAGAGCATGATCTAATACAGACCCCTCACAGATGACAGCACATATTATTCATTACAGCACTCAGGTTATTGGAGCTCCATGTTTGGTCAAGTGTAAATGTTGTCATCCCTGATGTGTTGGTGTGAATGGGAGTGTTTGGAATCACTCACACACAGTAAGCTTCCTAATCGAGTTAGAATTATTGTTAGCGCACGTAAGACTTCAAGTCTGTTTATAATTGTGTAACCATTGTATTTTTGCAATTACAGTGAAAGGTTATTTCCATGCCGACTGCACGAGTTACACCCCTGAGGAAGTGTGTGCATATTGCTGGACGTAGGCATGCATTTCCATATTTGTGTGCTTTTGAATAAGGTGGAAAAGGTTCTGCAGTTAATGTGCACTTCTGATTTTTAAGAAGCATGTTCCTCTTTAATGTTTGTCTTGACAGAAACAAACAAAAAAAATATCCTGGACAAAATTCCTCAGCTCACTTTGGCTGTGATTGAAACGGTTGAATTGACACAACGTGGTCACTATTATACTAGAAAGGAACATCGACCCAAACGTGACTGTAGAGTAAACTTTGTTTTGTTCCTTCTGTAATGACAAGAAACAACATTTTGAACTCAGATTTTAGAAAGAGGCAGCACGGTGGCACAGTTGGTAGAGCTGCCACCTCTTAGCGGGAAGGTCACCCCGGTACAAATCCCAGCCTGGGGCCTGTAGCAATATTTCTGGGTGGAGTTTGCATGTTCTCTCTGTGCATGCGTGGGTTTTCTCTGGGTAATCCGGTTTCCTCCCACTGACCAAAACATGCATGTTAGGCTGATTGGTGACTCTAAATTGTCTCTAGGTGTGAGTGAGAGAGCGTATGGTTGTTTGTCTCGTTTGTCTCTACGTGTCCCAGTGATGGACTATCCAAGGTAGAGGTGCACGCTGGTCCAAATAATCCGAACTAACCCAGTCCCAGCCCGCAGCCATTATCTCGAACCCCACTCAATCCGACGCATTAACAGTAATTACAGGTCCGAACCTGAACACCCCCGACATTTTTTATTAATCTTTTACTGCTTATACCACCACTATTAACAGTTGGCCGACGCGTGCGGCTGAGTAAAGGGGGCAGAAGATCAGAGCTGAAGAGCTCTCAAAGCGCATTAAATGCTTCCCCTGCTTGTACCTGCAAACCTGCTCTGACATGTCGGATATTTTGGGATCTCACCTGTTTGGGTCATCGACCGCGCACGTCCGCTGAGTGCAGCGGCTGAATGAACGTCCATTTGGGCTGATGGATCGTTGGCAGTATTCCATCTGAAGCTTAACTGAACTTTTTCACTCTTTCAGCCGGCCGGTCAGCGTGCGGTGAAATGGTCACGTGCGGCAGGTGTTGTATGGCAAGCCATGTTTGCATATAATTGGATCGTCGGCCGCATGCGTCCCTGGCGCAATAAAAAGCCCGGCACCGACCCAGCCCACACATTAAGCACATTATTATGGGCCGGCTCGCTCTGAATCTGAGTCGGGCGGTGCTGTGCTCCAGGTTCGGGTTAGAAATGACAGCTCTAATGTATGGATGGATTTTGGAATGAATGTGTTACATGAAGAGATTTCTTCAGTTGAAGGAATGTTTGGTTCTATAAGCTTATAGTTTTATTTCCCATTTTTCTAGGATTTTATCCCCCTACATCGCAGACACAGGAGAAGATGAGCCACTTCATGTTAGAGATGTCAAAATAATTATGTGCATTTTCAACTAATTGAAATATCACAATTGTGAGCTGCATATGTTAGCATTAGCCTAGATTACCCTGCTGTGCCAGCGCAGACTGCAGTGCATCATGGTCTCCTGTGCACTCTTTTTTTAACTAAACCATGGGATGAGTTTAAAGGGCATTATATATTGCATGAAAAATGACAGTTCAAATTTTGAACATCCATCCATCCATTATCTTCATCTACTTCTTCCTAGGGGTCGTGGAGGTCATGGGTGCCATATCCAGCAGTCATTGTGTAAGAGGTGGGGGACACCCTGGACAGTCTCCAGTCCATCACAGGGACACATAGAGACAAACAACCAGTCACTCTCTCACTCACACCTTGGGACAATTTAGTTACCAATCAGTCTAACATGCATGTTTTTGGTCTGTGAGAGGATACCGGAGTACCCGAAGAAAACCCACGCATGCACGGAGAGAACATGCAAACTCCACCCAGAAAGGTCCCGGGCCGGGATTTGAACTGACAACCTTCTCACTGAGAGGCAATAGCTCTACCAACTGCGCCACCGTGCCGCTCATTTAGAACATCTCTACAAAAAGTCAGACAAAAAGTCAGACTTACTACGTAGGGCACTTTTTTTTTTTTTTGGTAAATGGTAAATGGAGCTTATTTATATAGCGCTTTTCAGCCCCCTGTGAGGAGCCCCAAAGCGCTTTACAATACCAGCCATCCACCCATTCATTCACACATTCATACACCGGTAGTGGTAGCCTGCCTTGCAAGGCGCCATCCGGACCTACCGGGAGCAACTTGGGGTTAAGTGTCTTGCCCAGGGACACAACGACACATGGTGGACGGACGCGGGATTCGAACCTCCAACCTTCCGATCGGGGGTCAACTGCCATTACCACTGTGCCACAGCCGCCCCAGTGAATGAGTGCACAATCCCAACACAGCCTATGTGTGTGTTTGCAAAAGTGTGACACAGGAATGCACCACACCAAACTCTGTATCATGAGTTAGTTGGTTAGCCACATACAGTATGTGTGAACTTATTACCTTTCATATTAGGTTTTATGAGTTCCGATTTGTTTGACTGTATTTAAGCAGTGAGCCTGTAAAAATCAAAATAGGGTTGAACAGCTTTTTGGAGATTGTAAATTGTTTTCAATTCACCGTTATTTAACCAGGCATGAACACTAAAAATAAACTATTATTTACAATGCTAACCTGGCAAGCACCAACAGATACTTGTGGGGTCAAGGGAAGGGACATAAGGCAAAACCAGGACATATAAAATTCAATAACAAGCAAAGAAACACAAATTACATTAACAATAGTTCATCGTCAAAGTCAAATGACAACAATGTGCACAACCGTGTAGATTACTGAGGAGCATCGCGTCACCAATTCCCTTTAATTGTGGGTCATACAACTGATGGTTTCTCTGTGTTAATGTGAAATACCACAGACTAGTCTAAAGGTTGTTTTTTTATGTTTGTTTTATTGTGACACCATTTTTGGCTGTAACACATCATGAATAGATTTGAAAAGACTTTTTAAATACAAAACATATTATTTTTTGATTTAATCAGAAATGCGTTTTTAAATGTAATTCATGAAAATATTCTACATTTTAAGTTTTAAGAGAGAACTGGCAATGCTCATCCATGTTTTTATATAGAGGCAGGTCCAGTTTGGTTCCTGCTTCAGAATATCAGCCCGGGTTCCAAATGTGCACTGTGGGATTTTATTTCTTTACTGTGTGAATGTTTATGAAGCATTCACACTATTGTGATCCATTTTTCTTCTGTACGTTTTTCGGCGAGATTCTTGTTCCGCAGTTGTCGAGCTGTTTCAACAAATCATAAATCAAAACGTTCAGCTCTTTCAGGACAATCCTGCTAAGTCTTTGGTATTAGTGCAACTTTAGCTTTTTGAAATATTTAAGCTTTTCTGACATTTTTTTTTTCTCATAGAAAATGAACTGAGCTCATTTTACATCCTTCAGATTTTTTACTGCTCCTTTCACATTTTGTTCTGGTTCAGCTTCTTTCAGTTTCCTTGTGCAAATGTAAAAAAATTCAGCTACTTTCAGCTGTTGTTTTTAGCTGTTTTGTGCTCCTTTCAGATTCTTTCAGCTAACTACAACATTTTTGGCTTCTTCTTACTTCTTTTTGCCAATTTCATTGTATGTTCCTTTCAGTTTATTCATGAAAGTTTAACCCTTTTCTACTATTTCAGCTACTATTTAGCAGTTTTATGCTAATTTTAAAATTTTCAGCTAATTCCACATTTTTTGCATTTATTTAAACTGTTTTCTTCCTAATTCAGCAAAACTGTGTTCTCTCAACTTCCATCTGGTAATTTATGCTTCTTTCTGCTTTTTTAGCTACTTTTCAGCTGTTTATTGCCAAGTTCAGCTATTATCATAATTTCCACATTTTTGTGCTTATTTCTGCATCTTTCAGCCTAATTGGGCAAACAAGTTCTTTCTGCTTTCTTCTGCTAATTTAAGCTTGTTCTACCTTTTCAGCTACCTTATTAGCATTTTTAACTAATTTCTGCTGTTTTCAGATAAATTGAAGTTCCCTTCCAGTTTGGTCTCTCGGTGCAACATACTTGCTATGGGAATTGCGCCCCCGTGCGATTACCTCAAGGAATACATTCACGCCTTTTATGGCAGGGGGCGTCACCCCGCGCCAGAGGTACCGCCTTTTAGGTACTTAAGCGACTGACGCCCCTCCAACTGTCTCTTTTTTGCCCATCACCTCGAAAAACCTGAACTACCTCTCTTCGCGGGACTTCTCTGCTGCTCCATCGCTCAACCTGAGGTGAGCTCGCTCCCTGCACAGAGCGCACAGAGATTGTTTCCCTGCGTACTGCTGGACTAGCGAAAGCGAAAGCTAGTCCAGCACATTTCTATAACCTCGAAGTTTTTTCTTCTCCTCTCTACAGGCTGCTTCGCTCGACGGCGTTATAACTACGCCACAACCGCTACCCTGGCTAACATCCTAGCGGGCTAGCCAGCGAAAGCAACATGACAGAGGAGACACGTGAACAAAGAAGAAAAAGGATTCTGGAAGGACTCGCTCGCCTTATCTCGGACATGCCTCCGGAGAAAGGAAAGCGAAAGTCAAAACTTCAAAAGAAAACCAACGGGACGGCGAGCCCAACCTCGCGCGCCTATCCCAATGGCTGTGGATTTGTCCTCGCAGCGACGGACACCCATGAGGCCTGTCCAGTCTGCCTGGGTATATTTCATGCAAGACAAGCTCTGGATGTGCCCGATTCTTGCCCACATTGCAGCCAGATGCTGGATGCGGTGCTGCGGCATCGGGTGGACCTCGTGGCTAAGGCCATAGAAAGCTCAGCTGGTCCACAGGACCCAGACACTATGGAGACCCTCACTCCGACCCGAGCTCGAACACATGGCTCTACACGACAGCACGCGCGTCGAATGGGGCGACAGCCCTGACCCGTTTGCTCCCATGGTGGACCTTACGGTCGAGTTCGACACCAGAGGCATGATGAATGAAGACAAGATCTCCATCTCAGCCTCGGGCAAATTTTCGGCGGAGGAACCAGAACTTGAAATCGAGGAGCCGGGAGAGGACCTCTCCGGGACCCCGGTACCTGTGCTCCCCGAAACGGACTTCTCCATCCCTGCCCTGTTGGACCTGTGCCACAGAGCTGCAGACGCGCTCAACATTCCCTGGCCGGAGCCTCCGCCTCGCCAACAGGTCACGAGGCTGGGGGGAACTATTTTTATTCAAAACAGCAGGCAGCAACGAGGCAAAGGATGCCCGTGTTCCCAGACTTCCTCACGGAACTAACCCGCACCTGGTCTCAACCACGAGCGCCCATGCTCCTTCCTCTCTCACAATTCCTCGACGTGGAAGGCATGGATCAGGTGGGAATAGCCAACGCGCCTCAGATTGAGGACACACTGGTTTTCCACCTAGCTCCCAAGTCATCAGGAACAAAACCGACTCTCCCCAGCAAAGCTTGCAGAGCCTCAGCGTTGCTTCTTGAGAAGTGCTACAGAGCTCAAGGATTCGCGACGCGCAAGATGAATGCGTCCGCGATGATGCAGGCAACGCGTGCGCCACCGCAGAAGCGGCCAGCACACGAGGAGGAACCTCGGCAGAGACCCCCGCCGAGCCAACCTCGCTCAGAGCACGCATGGAACAAAAACAGGTTTGTCCCATGCCAAGCGAGCAGGCATAAGGCCTCCTCGGTGAGCTGGGACACTCGTCAAAAACATGCCTGATGATCCAGGCTCACGTTTACATTTTATACGACCTCCCGCCCACACGGTAACGGGAATGTTCGCACCTTGTTCAGACTTTATTTGTAGCAAAGTACAAATGGCTGATAATTCTGTTGCATGCACAAACCATGCTCTCCCTGCTGTGAGTGACATTAAATCATGTATGTCGTTGCACATAAGCACGAATAAAACTCATAAAACAGCACATCCCTGTTTTATTGACGATCAAAAAAATAATAAAAAAAAAAAAACACACCAACACAAATAATGTCAACAGTACGGGCCTCCCTGGCCTGTCAGCCGTCATAAAGGGGGGGGGGGCACATCCCCCTCCCTCACGGCTCATGGGGTGTCAGTCTTTTCAATAAGCCCCAGCAGGGTGCCTCAGGACCTGTCTCCAGTGGACAGACCCAGAGGCGTCTGCGAACAGACCCTCCACCTTTCGCGAAGACAGGTAGGAGAGGGCACGTGTTCCAGCCCCCGCTCTGTGGTGAGCAAGGGACCGGCCAATACACTAACCAGACGGACACGTGACATGTTCGCACCACAGGAGAGCACGTCGGATGCCCCAATGCAGACACAAATTTCACACTCTCAAGACAGTGGCTATGATCACGTTACTGTGTGTGTAAACGGATCGGAGTCGAACCAGAATTTTCCTCCTGATTTTGAAGGGAAACTGGGCTCCTTATCAACAAATGATCTCAAGTCTGTTGGTAACAAAGGACCATCTCCACGTTCACACGTTGTAGCGGTCCCTTTATTATTCATGAAGGACATGCAACGCTCGAGCGGTAAAAGAGCAGCACGTGACTTTCCTCACAAAGCTGCATCAAACTTGCTCCCACATGACAGTATCCCACTGGGAGAGACAACAATTGGAGTTAGGAGATCTGCTCGTTTACAAAAACAGCAGCCCCTCAATCCAATAAATTCTATTTTGGAGGGAAATAATAGCTTTCCTGTTCTGACTCAATCTAATAAAATTAATAGACTCCATCTGTCTTCAAGGAGACTCGATCAGGGCAGTCTGTTAACACATCAACGTGGAGGCCCACTCCCCAACCTGGTTGACCCTCAAAGGCTAACACAGGAAGTCGCAGTCTAGCCGTTTAGGCCAGGAACTGGAATTAATTCCAGCCTGTTAGCTGAAAAGGACAGGCTGATGGCTTCGGGCCTACCAGAGAATGTGGTGAAAACCATACAAAATGCCCGTGCTGGGTCAACACAGTCTCTATACGCACAAAAGTGGCACATCTTCGAAGCCTGGTGCTCAGAAAGAAATATAATTTCTTATGCTTGCGACTTGGCTCAACTACTAACTTTCCTTCAGGATTTACTGGAAAAGGGTTGTTCTTATTCAACAATTAAAGTGTTCCTTGCAGCTATCTCTGCCTGTCACGAGGGCTAGGGACACAGGACTCCTGGAGCACATCCAATCATAATGAGATATATGAAAGGTGTGCTTCGAACCAAGCCACCCAGCAGAACCTTGACCCCTGGTTGGGATCTTGGCCTGGTCTTGGGGGCTCTTTGCGACCCGCCATTCGAGCCTCTGTGCGAGATTAAGATAGATCTTCTATCTTATAAAACTGCTCTTCTCCCGGCTCTGTGCTCGGTGAAACGCGTGGGTGACCTCCACGCTCTATCTGTACATCCATTATGTACCATATTCGCCCCTGATGGGTCAAAGTTCACCCTGAGGCCTAATCCCGCTTATACTCCCAAGGTCTTGACCTTCAACCATAGGAGTCTAGACCTTGACCTCTCCTCCTTCCCACCTGTCCCTTTTCTTACTCAGGAACAGGAGAGACTAAAGGCTCTCTGCCCTGTGAGAGCTTTACACACTTACATACAGAGAACAGCCGAATGGAGGGAAACAAACCAACTGTTCGTCTGCTTTGCCGCACCTGCTACAGGAAAGGCCCTATCAAGACAGCGCCTCTCACATTGGGTGACGGAGGCCATTAAAAGGGCATACGGTAGCAAAGGTCAACAAGTGCCCCCTGGAGTGCATGCTCACTCAACCAGGGGCTTGGCCACTTCCTGGTCATTGTTCAAGGGCGTGCCAGTTGCAGACATTTGTGCTGCCGCGAACTGGAGCTCATTAAACACTTTTGCAAAGTACTACAGTTTGGATGTTACTGCGTGTGATGTCACTCAGGCTGTTCTTTCTAATACACAATAGAAAGTAGCTTTGAGATGCCTTCTGGTCAAAGGCAGGCGTTCACACTAACAGGCATTTTACTGAGCATTTCAAGGGCGTGAATGAATTACGTTCCCATAGCAAGTATGTTGCACCGAGAGACCAAACTGAAAGGGAACTGAAAGTTATGCACCATAACTCATGTTCCCTGAAGGAAGGGAACGAGGTGCAACATAGCTGGCCCTTTTCAATGCTGAAAGCTCGGTGAAGTGCAATTTTGGAGACAGTTGGAGGGGCGTCAGTCGCTTAAGTACCTAAAAGGCGGTACCTCTGGCGCTGGGTGACGCCCCCTGCCGTAAAAGGCGTGAATGTATTCCTTCAGGTAATCACGCGGGGGCGCAAATCCCATAGCAAGTATGTTGCACCTCATTCCCTTTCTTCAGGGAACATGAGTTATGGTGCATAACTTTCAGTTTTTCATGGTAATTTCTGCTATTTCAGCCTAATTATTTTTTTCTGCTAATTTCAGCTAATTATGATCCTTTCAGCCTATTTCTGCTAGTTTCATGTTATTTCTGCTATTTCAGCTACTATTTAGATGTTTTTTTATTCTAATTTAATATTTTTCAGCCAATTCTACATTTATTTTAGCTCATTTCAGCTCCTTTGGCTTCCTTATAGATTTTTTTCTTCCTTTCAGCTACTTTTCAGTCATTTTGTTTTACTAGTTTCAACCTTAATTAGCTACTTTTCAAAATTTAGTCTAATTTCTGCTTATTTAAAACTATTTCAGCAAGTATGTGTTCTTTCTGCTTTCTTGTGCTAGTTTAGGCTTGTTCTTCCATTTCAGCTACATTTCAGCACTTTTTTTTAGCTAATTTCATCTGTTTCTCAGCAAGTTCTTCAACAATGCATTTTCACAGGAAATGCAATTTCTGCCTTTTTTTTAAATTAAAAATAAAAACAATTAAATTATATTGTTTATTTATTTATTTTACAATGTTCTTTTTACCAATAGTTACTTGTAGGCTAAACTTGCAAAGGAAATGAAGTCGAAACAGAGCAACAGATCGACTCGTACTGTCTTACCAGATAAGCAAACAGTATTGGGGAGCGGATAATCCACCAATATCCCATGTTAATATTCCTCTCCCAGCACCTAAACACACACACACACACACACACATATTACAATGCAGTTCATTGAGATTCTGCACAAGGAGTGTAAATATATTCATCATCTGAAACGAGAACATCTGTTCCTAAAAAGTCTTTAATGACACTCGTACTCACTCTTCGTTCTCGTACAGGTTTTTCACTGTGATCCATGGCAACACAAATATGAGAGGTGCACCTGAAAATAGCAGAGGAATTATTACTGTGCCATTGGTAACTCATCCATACCAAAATATAACTCATATTTGTTCTTGAGCAAGGTTTTATTGCATTTTTGCAGCAATATACCAGGTGTATTATGATAAAATAACATTTCAAGGCAAAAACATTTTTCACCCATTCAACATCTCTGTCTAATTGTGACTTTTAACCATTATAAACCTTGTCTCTTTTTCATTTATCAGGCTAAAATGGCTAAAAGTATAAGCTGCATGATAATTAGATGTGATATTGAGCTTTTCACCTTCTTTATATCAATAAATATTCAAACAGTCACTTGTAAATAACGGCTTTAAAACCCAATCTGAGCTTTATAGAAACTATCCTATAATGAAATATGGTGTGACCTCCATCCAACAAATCCTAAGCAATAACCTATTTATTGTGGGATTTTCAGTGTTTTTATATATTGGGTGAATAAACAAAGGTCAAACTTAATTCTAGTGCTTTTTATTTGCTGTGCATTTTCACATATAAACTAAATAAATAATGGGGTGTACGAGACCTTTGTTAATATACATTGAATTTCAGCTGAAAACTAATAAATACTTTTTTGTTTAATCTACTGTACAGAACAAATAACTATTCAGTTAAACTGGGCAACATACTGTTTTTTGAAAACATAA
>JBBPBX010016445.1:10186-48146 GCA_038048925.1 Garcialebias charrua
CAGCAACACAGCAACACAGCAACACAGCAACACAACAATACAGCAACACAACAACACAGCAACACAACACAGCAACACAACAATACAGCAACACAACAACACAGCAATACAACAATACAGCAACACAACAACACAACAGCACAACAATACAGCAACACAACAATACAGCAACACAAAAGCCCAACAACACAATAATACAGCGACACTTGGATTGGACACTAAAGAGGGCGAGAAAGACTTGTACCAATTAGCAAGACAGAGGGATCAGGCTGGAAAGGATGTACAGCAGGTTAGGCTTATTAAAGATAGGAATAGTAATGTTCTAACAAGTGAGGAGTCAGTGAAGGTTTGGAAATGTCTTGGAGAGATGGCAGTGAAGTTTGTGACTCAAATATTCAATGGCATAATTGATGGTGAGAAAATGCCTGAGGAATGGAGAAGAAGTGTGCTGGTGCTCATTTTTAAGAACAAGGATGATGTACAGATTTGTAGCAACTACAAGGAGGAATTAAGTTGATGAGCCACATGATGAAGATCTGGGAGAGAGTTGTGGAAGCAAGACTTAGACAAGAGGTGACTATCTGTGAGCAACAGTATGGTTTCATGCCAAGAAAGAGCACCACAGATGCCATCTTTGCTTTGAGGATGTTGATAGAGAAGTACAGAGAGGGTCAGAAAGAACTCCATTGTGTCTTTGTGGATTTAGAAAAAGCATATGACAGGGTGCCAAGAGAGGAGGTGTGGTATTGCATGAGGAAATCTGGAGTGGCAGAAAAGTATGTTAGACTGGTACAGGACATGTATGAAGACAGCAGGACAGTGGTGAGATGTGCTGTAGGAGTGACAGATAGCTTCAAGGTGGAGGTGGGATTGCATCAAGGATCGGCTCTGAGCCCCTTCTTGTTTGCTCTGGTGATGGACCAACTAACAGATGAGGTCAGGCAGGAATCCCCATGGACTATGATGTTTGCAGATGACATTGTGATCTGTGGTGAGAACAGGGAACAAGTGGAAGAGAACTTGGAGAGGTGGAGGTATGCACTTGAAAGAAGAGGAATGAAAGTCAGCCATAGTAAGACAGAGTACATGTGTGTGAATGAGAGGGAGGCTGGTGGAACAGTGAGGCTACAAGAAGCAGAGGTCACAAAGGTGCAGGACTTCAAGTACTTGGGGTCCACTATCCAGGAAAATGGGGAATGTAGGAAAAAAGTGAAAAAGAGAGTCCAGGCAGGATGGAGTGGATGGAGAAAAGTTTCAGGTGTGATTTGTGACAAAAAGGCGCCAGCAAAGGTCAAAGGAAAAGTTTACAAGACAGTGGTGAGACCAGCTATATTGTATGGTCTGGAGACAGCGTCATTGACAAAAAGACAGGAAAAAGAACTGGAAAGAGGCAGAAATGAAGATGTTGAGGTTCTCCTCAGGAGTGACAAGGATGGATAAGATTAGGAATGAGATCATCAGAGGTACAGCACATGTTGAACAACTGGGAGATAAAGTTAGGGAGGCCAGACTGAGATGGTTTGGACATGTCCAGAGGAGGGACAGTGGGTATATTGGTAGAAGGATGTTAGAAATGCAGCTACCAGGAAAAAGACAAAGAGGAGATATATGGATGCAGTTAGAGAGGACATGAAGGTAGTTGGAGTGAGGACAGAGTGAGATGGAGGAGAATGACTCGCTGTGGCGACCCCTGAAGAGGGGAAAGCCGAAAGAAGAAGAAGACAATAATACAGCAACACAGCAAAACAACAACATAACAGCACAACAGCACAACAACACATCTTTAGCGCAAAGTGTAATAGTGTGTCGGCTGCAACATGCAGGTCTCTCTTGTCAATGAGTCCTCGAGGCTCAATGGGATTAACCTGCCTAAATAAAGGTTGAATGAAAATACACTTGAATGCAGCTGAGTTAGAAACTGTCATTTGTTTTTCCACAAGTGAAACCCTCTCCTGTGAATTCTTTTGTCTAAGTACCGGTAATTAAAATTTGATTAAGTTCACAAGGTGTCTGGAAAGTCCTTGCTGTGCATGTGCATGTTCTCTGTGCCAAAATAAATTCAAGTGATCCTTTTATCCAGAGCCTCTTACTCAGAGATCCTCAGACAGCTGGTTGATATAGAAACTGAACTCCTGACCAAACAAAATACATTCTGTTCCCTGTTTCTTCTGCTGACGAGGAAAGCTGTGGGACCTAGTCACAGGGAGAAGCTCAGACATGGCTGAGCTTGGCCGGCGAGAACGACAAGACCTCACGGAGTGGAGACATATACAGTATACTGACCGAAGCCATTTAGAGCAGAGCCAGGAACGAATGACATCCAGGCTTAAAGCGCCTCCTCCAATGCTGCGGAGCGTACTGTGCGTTCCTGCATACGATGTTGTCAGCGGTGACACGTACCTAAACAACAAGGATGTGTAGGATGGTTGAACAAGAAATTAGGCTTGTGCGTCTGACTTTCACAGCATGGCAGCAGAGCTGACAGTGAAACATACATGGGGTACCCCAGCGGCTGGTCGCAGGATGAGTTCACCATGTTCCTCAGGGCTTGCTTTGAGTTCTGGATGCTGCCGCGTTCTGGGTTTCGGTTCCGTAAAAACACCAGCTCCTGCTGCTGACCTGCCCACAGGCCGCGCACACACTCCTTATTGATCTGCAGAGAGGAGGTCCAGAAGGTGAACAAGATGGAGGGAAATTTGAAAGTGCGTAAATGACAGCAGGTTGTTGGATGAACCAAGAAGAAAATAAAAATATTAATATTAATTAATAAACAATACTACAGCAGGATCCTGGAGGGTGCGTGGGAGTTTGCCCAACCAGTTTACATGTGCTTTGTGGACTTGGAGAAGGCATTCGACCGCGTCCCTCGGGGGGTTCTGTGGGGGGTACTCCGGGAGTATGGGGTACCAGGCCCTTTGATATGGGCTGTTAGGTCCCTGTACGACCGGTGTCAGAGCTTGGTCCGCATTGCCGGCAGTAAGTCAGGCTCGTTTCCAGTGAGAGTTGGACTCCGCCAAGGTTGCCCTTTGTCACCGATTCTGTTCATAACTTTTATGGACAGAATTTCTAGGCGCAGCCAAGGTGTTGAGAGGATCCGTTTTGGTGACCTTAGAATCACTTCTCTGTTTTTTGCAGATGATGTGGTCCTATTGGCTTCATCAGATCGTGATCTACAGCTTTCACTGGAGCGGTTTGCAGCCGAGTGTGATGCGGCCGGGATGAGGATCAGTTCCTCCAAATCCGAGGCCATGGTCTTGAGCCGGAAAAGGGTAGCATGCCCTCTCCGGGTCGGGGAGGAGGTCCTGCCCCAAGTGGAGGAGTTTAAGTATCTCGGGGTCTTGTTCACGAATGAGGGAAAACTGGAGCGTGAGATCGATAGGCGGATAGGTGCAGCGTCCGCAGTGAAGCGGGCGCTGTACAGGCAAAGCTCTCAATTTACCGATCGATCTACGTTCCCACCCTCATCTATGGTCATGAGCTTTGGGTTGTGACCGAAAGAACGAGATCTCGGATACAAGCGGCTGAAATGAGTTTTCTCCGCAGGGTGTCTGGACTCTCCCTTAGAGATAGGGTGAGAAGCTCGGTCATCCGGGAGGGACTCGGAGTAGAGCCGCTGCTTCTCCACATCGAGAGGAGCCAGTTGAGGTGGCTCGGGCATCTGGTTAGGATGCCTCCTGGACGCCTCCCTGGTGAGGTGTTCCGGGCATGTCCCACCGGGAGGAGACCCAGAGGAAGACCCAGGACACGCTGGAGGGACTATGTTTCTCGGCTGGCCTGGGAACGCCTTGGGATTCCCCCAGAGGAGCTGCTCCAAGTGGCTGGGGAGAGGGAAGTCTGGGCCTCCCTACTTAGGCTGCTACCCCCGCGACCCGACCCCGGATAAGCGGAAGACAGATGGATGGATGGATGGATAATACTACAATAAAATATTGAGAAAATAAACTAAAAATAAACAAATTAAAAGTTTGGATTTTTATTTAATATAACAAAAGAACAATGGAAACATCAACAAACTAAACAAACAGTGTCATGCAAAAGTGTGGAGGTTATATAGCAGCTTATGAAATGTTCTTTCAAACCAACTTGGCCCTCTTTTGGCTAGCCATTAGCCTAGCCTGTGTTAGTATTTTTATCTAGACTGACCCTGTTTTTTTTTTTTTATCTACTCAGAGACGGATTATAATTAAAATTTGACCCGGTTCTGACTGGTTTAAATGGGGCCAGCAACTCTAAAAAGAATCTCCCAGGGATTCAATATCCGTCAAGGAATATAGTTTTTATTTATTTATTTATTGACTCGCTGCATCACGTAGAAATACTTTTTATGCACTGTATCATTTTTCCTGACACGTAAGACCACATAAGATCTAATGAGATCACACTTAGTCTGCCGCTCCCCTTCTGTGAAGGAGGAGTCTAGGCTTTTATATTTGTAATGCCATGTGACATCCGGCCCTTCCGGTCCAGGATCTTGTGTCGTGTATCGTACAGGCCAGTGCTGTAAACTAACCTTTTCCTGCCTTGATTTAATACAACTGGTAAAACTTAATTCATGTTTCCTTGATTTATTGATAGTGTGAGTTGCTACTTCTGAGGGAGGTCCCAGCCGAGGGGGCAGCGTAAGCTGGAAGCGGACATGGGGTCGGAGATGAGGCCTGATGCCCACAGCTAGCAACAGCTAGCTGCTGTAGCTCGGGGCCCACATCAGCTCACGCTGCAACACCTGGACAAAGTATTTTGCTCCTTCTTTCACGTGTGCTCTATGACTGATAAGATACTAACTACCAATAACTACTGTACAGGTAGTCCTCGACTTACGACGTAGATCCGTTCCTATGCAGCGTCGTAAAACTATTTTCTACGTATGTCGGAAAATACGTACATACTACACCATATACATGTACAGTACTGTATTACCAAGCACTTAGCCTATCCTAATACAGTACCCTACATAATTATCAAAAAACACATATGTTTGGGAGCCATAATGAAGGGAAAAAAAGAGTTAATGACCTACTGGGATGCTGGTGACGCTGTCCTTGGTCCATCCGCTGTATTCCGTATTCCGTTTACGACGTAAAACCGTGTTCACAGTACAGTACAGTATTCCTCCACCGCTGCACCGCGTACAGTACAATATTTTCCGCCGCTGCACCGCGTACAGTACAATATTTTCTGCCACTGCGCAGCTGGTTTACGACGTAAAACCGGTCCATCCGCCGTATTCCGTATTACGTTTATGACATAAAACCGCGTTCACAGTACAGTGCAGTATTCTTCCGCCACTACGTTTACGACGTAAAACTGGTCCATCCGCGGTATACATACTGTAGTTCCCATGTGACGTCACATAATGGGCATTTCTGGGTTGTCCGCCATTTTAGTTGGTGATACTTCCACTCCTGACCACTAGTAGCAGCGTAGGTTACGAGCAGTGTATTTTTTGCGGTTGTTTATTTGTAAATAATTGCAATATTTATTTCGTGTTGGGACTGTTTGTACCAATCGAGCAATTGCCAGCAATTGCCAAGCGTAAGTTTTACGTAATTCCGAAAATAAGGAAGCATGAAGGACCAGATACAGAAGCGCTCACCAGTGCCACTGAACGTCGGCGAGTCTGGCTGTGTAAGATCAACCGCAAGGAGGATTTGCCATCGTCAACATCAAAAATATGCTCCGATCACTTCAGGTAAGCCAAAATTGTATGTGATTAACTTAGCGAAACTGTGTGTGTTTGAACAGTTTTTTTCATGATCTAGCTCCTCTGTTACTGTTGCTAGCTTAGCAACGCTATGCTAACATGCTAACATCCACTCCGTAACACACGACAACAAAGTGCCTCGCTCGTGTTTAGCCTCGACTCTCTGTTGTTAGGAAGCTGCTTGTTAATAATGTATTTTGAACCTTTATTTACCCTGTGACATCAGGCTGACACACACGTTAACGTTTGTAGTCGGTCTGTTTGTCTGTTAGCAAAATAACTCATGGACCCACACGACAAACTGTTTCAACTGGTGCATCACAATAAAATTACAGAAACAGTAACACACACTAATGGTAAAACTATGACATTTACAGCAGTGAAATTATAATAAAAATGTATAAGAACAGCATTAAAATGAAAACACAGGATAAAATATATACATGTACACAAAGTCAGCTCACACAGTATGAAACGCCAGAGAGAACAGATGGGTTTCAGCAGGGACAGATTTATATGAAACTTAATCACTGGACGGACATTTACAACTGATAAGCAAAAAAATTGAGTTATCCTAAAGTTTAGGATAACTCAATTTAAGATGGCTCCTATCGCTACCTGAATATATTGGAAACAAAAATGTTTATATCACTGACAGTTTTTGAGCTAAAATTTGATGTGGCAGTAACAGAGTTCACAGTACTGTATGTACATGCAGAGCTGAGAGTACACGGTATATAATGCTGTATGTACTGTATATACGTACACTGTGTATGTATACATACACATTATATTTCAAATAGATAATATTTGAACACTGCAACATTGTCATTGTTTTGATTTTGGTTCCCTTTTGTTTTCATGTATGAATAAAGCATTGGGAATGTGTCTGTTCAGAAAATATTACATTAAAAAGTAATGTTTTGGGTATAACTTCCAACATTTGAATAATTTTTTATGTTGTTCAGGACGGCTGCACACATGTACGACAGGTCAAACCCAGACTGGGCTACATTGAAGTTGACTGGTGCTCACTCCCACAAAGGCAGCTAAGGAACATCAAAGATCGGAGTCTAAGATGAACAGGTATACAAATTAATGTCACTTTTAATAATTGTAATATTAATTAAAAACGTATCGTTACTTTGATATTTGAATATTTATAAATATGTAATTTTTAACTTGTAAAAATGTCTGCTGTAGTAATGTGATTTCTTTTCAGCAGAAAAGTTGTCTTATTACCTAGACGCAAACATATATATATATATATATNACTCCGCCTTCTGTTCTCTGATTGCTCAGGAACACTTCTGATATAACGTCAGCTAAGAAATATATTTTTCTCAGCAAAGAAATAATAGTTTTTTACCTTGTTTTCATGAAAATTCCTTCGTGGCGGCAGCCATTTTAACTGAACGTCAGTCGACGTCGTTCAAAACTCCGCCTTCTGTTCTCTGATTGCTCAGGAACACTTCTGATATAACGTCAGCTAAGAAATATATTTTTCTCAGCAAAGAAATAATAGTTTTTTACCTTGTTTTCATGAAAATTCCTTCGTGGCGGCAGCCATTTTAACTGACAACGTTAGTCGACGTCGTTCAAAACTCCGCCTTCTGCTCTCTGATTGGTCCAGTCAAAAATCTACCGGAGAAATCCTTGTCTATGAGAGAAATCCCAGACTGTGCAGTGAAGGGAAATGAGAATTGAGCGGAGCTGTGCAGGAAGGCGAGGGCCAGGCTAAGAGTACATTAAAAATTGAAATAAAACATAAAAATAACAATTATACTTTATTTATAAAGCCATTTAAAACGACCACAGCTGCAACAAAGTGCTGTACACATGAAATTAAGAACATTTAAACACAATTTTTTTTTTTTAAATGTCATATTTTTATTAATTATAATAATCTCATAAAGTCGGATCCTCGTAAGTATACGCTCGTAAGTCGGGGACCACCTGTATATATATACTGTGTATATATATATATATATATATATCTGTATACATATATATGTATACATATATATATCTGTATACATATATAAACATTTATGTTTATCTTAATTATAGGTACAGACGAGTGAAAGAAAGAGTTCGCTCAAAGGAACATCTCCAGTGTGCGCAGGCTGTCCTAGAACTCGGTGCAGTCTCTGAACCTGAGATTTTGGCTACACCAATGAGGAACTTCGTCCAACCTGAAGTGGAGTAAACAGTTCCAGTGTGCACGGTTCAGCAGCAGCAGCAAGAGGGTGAAAATCACTGTACAGAATATACACCCGTTTCTGAAAGTCAGGTTCAGTTTGAATTGCAGTCATTAAGAACAGAAAATATTACATTACGAAATCAGCTAAGTAATTTTCAAATAAAGGTAAAAAGCTTTGAGAATCAACAGCATTTTAATAGTGTTCAAGTAATTTAAATTAAAAATGAAAGAAAGACAAATTGTCCATTCGTCTTATTGTATTGAATGTAGACTGTTTACTAATAATTTATAAATACAGTATACCTGTAGATCTTTAATTAAAAAATTGTCATTCACACCGTTGAACAGTAAGTGCCACCGCAGAGCTGGAGTTGACAACCTTGAACAGGAGGAAAATGCCAACATGTGTTGGTTTTGAAAATGTCATTGAAACATTTTTAATGTGTAAGTATAAAAAAATGGATGATACTTGATAAACTGCTTTATTCAAAATAATTAAAACTCAACAGTCCCAGTGTTTCAAAAATAATACATATTATTTGATAAGGTTCATATCTGGGAAATATCAATTCACATGGCTATCAGAGGAAAGCAAAATGAAAAAGTTCAAAGAAATTTCATTAAACACGTCTTATGAAGGCACCAAATTCAAACAAGCAATTATAAAACAATATTTGATATAAGTAATAAAAGAAATGCATAGTTAAAAATAATAAATTGAAAGGTTGGAACTTACAAAATAGCTCTTCTTCAACATTTTCTGACTACTACTAAAATGGCGGAAATTCCAGAATTCCGGAATTCTAGTCACATGTCTGGGAACTATGTATTCTGCATTCCGTTTACGACGTAAAACCACGTTCACAGTACAGTGCAGTATTCCTCCGCTGCTGCACCGCGTACAGTACAATACTGTATTCTTCCGCCGCTGCGCCGCTGCTTCACGACGGTTATGACGTAAAACTGCATAACTTGAAATAAGGCTTTTCATAGTAAGTGGGAGATGAGTCGTAACCACAAAACGTCGTAACTCGAGACCGTCGTAACCCGAGGACTACCTGTGTTTGACTGAACACCTCTTTAAACTGACCAGACTATCCCTTTAAGGAGCAGAAGGATCTGATAATATCTGAAAGCAGGACGTCATTAAGGGCTGAGTCTCCCTTAAGGTTCAATTCTAGAATTGCCACTGTATCAAATTAAAACTAAACCTTAGAAAAGTAACATTCTCTGTATGGAGCCCTGTAAATGCGTTTCTGTATCACTTCATTTTTTCATCTCATGAGCTTTAAAGCATATACAGTATAAAGAATGTGATTTACTTGAAAGAAGAGACTCTGTGATGATGAGGTGTAGAATAACACACTTGAGTTAAGTCGTACAACCTAAACCTAAACTGACCCTAAAGGCCATTATCCAAACTGAACCACAGGAGGAATGTCCAGCTCTTGTGGCTTCCTTCACCCTGTGCTTCTGCACAAAAAGCTGCACTTCTCACATACACAAACCCCTCCATGTTTTACCTTGATGACCTTGAAGCTGAGGTGGCGTTTGTACAGCATGATGATCTTGTACTCGTCCGTGCCGTCATCGATCATGTGTCTGAGGGTGAGCAGCGTGTCGCGGCTGGACAGCACGGCCTTACGCCAGGCGGGGTCACTTTCATGGCAGATTACCAGGCTGCTGCGATAGTTTGTGATGGCTTCATACAGGATGCACACCTCCTCTGTCTCCTCTAGACACGTGAAGTGATCCTGCAGGGCAGAGAGCATCATGAAGCTCTTCAGACATCTGGACCCCAGCCAAATTACTGCTGTCAGGTTTACCTGATGCAGCTTGAGGCTCATTCTGACCGCAGGAGCCACCACTTTCTGCAGAAGGTCCAGATCAGCAAACACCCATTCATCTTTTGTGGCGATGCGGAAGTCGCCTTTAAACAGGGTATTGAACCCATACAGAAAGGACTCCAGGCTTCATGGTGCAGGATATGGTTTGTATGACAAAGAGAAATAAGACAGGAATTACAAAATTTGTGAAGCACGTTTTAAAATTAAACTACAGTACATGAAAAAAAAAAAAACTGTAAGCAGTTTCACTGCAGGGACAAAAATCTGTTTGAAAATTTATGTTTTAGGGCTTGATGTTGGCGCCCTCTTCTGGTAGGATTTTGCAACTGCAGTTAAAAGTAATACTGCAAACCAAGTTTCGCTTGTCAACACATAAGTTACTTTCATATTATTTGTACATAATTTAAGAGAAATATTTTGCATATTAGAAGTAAATTTAAGCAAGATAAAAATGATAATTTTAAAATAAAATTGGACCTGATCAAATTATCACAAACTGATTGAACACGTTTGTGAGCTTTTGTCTATTTTTAGGATTAATTTACATAATTTACACCAAAATCTGAAGGTTTACTTTCTCAAATATGAACTATATGAAGTTTTTCTCAAGATAAAATTTGCTTTAGCTGATTTTGACACTCTTGGATTGCTGCAGACGAGTGTGAAATACAGAAAAGTAAGCTGTTCTGATTCAAACTTCATTACTTTCTGTCCATTTCAGTCTAATTGATGCAAGAAGCTGAAGCTGAATTGTTAATGTTAAAACAATGTAATAAATGCTTAAGTTAACAAAATGGTAGATAGAAGACAAAATTAGCAAAAACTAGCTGAATACTAAAATCGTCAAATTAACGGCAAAACAACAAAAACAAAATAAAAATGCTAAACTAACAAGTACAAATTTATCAAAACCAGTAAAAAAAAGACTAAAAGAAGCTAAACAGAAACTATGATTAGCAGATAAGTACGGTAGTTACCAGTTCAAATTAGCAAAACAGTAGCTAAAATGTCATATCAATTAAACAGTAGATAAATGTGAAAACCAACAAAACAACAGCAAATAGCTAAAATTAGCAAAAAGGTACCAAAAAGCAAAAACTACCAAAACAGTAGCTGAAGGCAAATATAATTAGAACATTAGATATAAAGCTAAAACCTACAGAAAGCTCTAAAGAAAGCAAGTCCTCACAGATCACAATGCATTTTTTTAAGAAAAAATGTAAAGGTAAGCTACTCAAAAGTAAAAATGTTATAAATACCAACAATTACAAGTTTAATGTCCTGAACAAGCAGAGTGTTTTGATGCCTGAATGTATGCTGAAGAACTTAGAGAACAAACAAACAAACAAACAAAAACATACAAAAAAGATTTTAAAACAGAAAAACACTGGACGTATCTTCACTTCAGAGCCGAACACATCTGCACTGCTCTCGTTCACCTGTTGGACATGTTGTGAGACGCCGTGCCGAAGGATCTCCTCCCCAGGACAGAGAGAGCGTAGGACAGGGTCACCAGTGGGGAGTCTTCATCGCTGTCCACAGGCTGGATGTCACAAAAACAAACCAAAACATGAAGACGCATGGATGTGGGCCAAAATATGCTTTCACCATCGATTGATTTATAGAGACAAAATGTGTTTCCATCATTCATCTTTTGTTTTTCTTATCTTGTGCTGAATGAACTGTTAAAGGCAGAGACGGAGCATTATAACGTTTATGAAGCATTCATATCGTGATCCCTTTTTCTTCCGTACATTTTTCAGCATCTTTCTTGTTCCGCAATTTTTGTTCTATTTCAACAAATTACATATCAAAACGTTCCGATCGTTCAGGAGAAGGGTGCTGTGACTTGGTATTGGTGCAATTTTAGCATTTTGAAATTTTAGCCTTTTCTGTCACTTTTTCCTCATAGAAAATGAATGAGCTCATTTTACATCTTTCAAATCTTCAGATCTGTTCAGAACCTTTTACTGCTCCTTTCACATTTTGTTCTGCTTCAACTTCTTTCAGCTTCCTTGTGCAAATTAAATTTTTTTCAGCTAATTTCAGCTGTTTTGTGCTCTTTTCAGATTAAAATGAAAAAAAAAAATGAATTCAATTTATAACGCGCTTTTCATTTGTGAAAATCTCAAAGTGCTACACACATTCATACACCGGTGCGGCAGACTACCATGCAAGGTGCTTTCCAGTCCTACCGGGAGCAACTCGGGGTTAAGTGTATTGCCCAAGGACAGCGTTAACGACACATGGTGTAGGGAACCGGGATTCGAACCACCAACCTTCCGATCGGGGGACGACTGCCATTACCACTACGCCACGGCCGCCCATTATTATAGATTATTTCTGCTAACTACAACATTTTTGAGATTCTTCTACATTTTTTCTGCTAATTTCAGGTTGTTATACTCCTTTCAACTTATTTATACAAGCTTCAGCTTTTCCTGCTGTTGCAGCTAATATTTAGCTAATTTTATACTAATTTTAGCTTTTTCGGCTAATTCCACATTATTTGCACCCATTTCAACATTTTTCCATCTAATTCAGCAAAAATGTGCTATGCACTTCCTTCTGGTAATTTTAGCTTCTTTCTGCTTTATTACGTAGTTACTTTTCAGCAGTTTTTTTTTTGTGCTAATTTCAGCTTTTTTTTTCAGATAGTATCCACTTCTTTGTGCTTATTTCTGCATCTTTAAGCAAAATTGAGCAAATATGCGTTCTTTCAGCTTTCCTCAGGTAATTTAAGCTTGCTCTACCTTTACCTTTTTAGCATTTTTTAAGCTAATTTCAGTGTTTTGTACTAATTTCTTTTACTTTCAGCAATTAACTTATTTCTGCTAATGTCAGCTTCTTTATGCTCCTTTCAGCTTATTTCTACTAGTTTCAGTTACAAAGTATTTCAGTTACGGTACTATTAAGCTGTTTTATGCTAATTTTAGCTTTTTCAGCTAATTCCAGATTTTTTTGCTATACAGTAATTTCAACTTTCTTCAGCCTAATTCAGGGAAAATGAGCTCTCCACGTACTTCTGATAAGCTTTCATTTTATATTTTTTTTCTCTCTTATTGTATTGTATTGTTTTGTTGCTTTAATCATAAAATGAATGAATGAATAAAAAAAATAAAGAAAGCTTCTTCCTTCTATTTTTGCTACTTTTCAGCTGGTTATTTATTCATTTTTTTTTTAAGCTACTTTCCTAATTCTTCTGCTAATTTAGGCTTGTTTTTCCATTTCAGCAACATTTCAGAATGCTTTTTTAGCAAATGTCTGCCTTTTCTCAGCAAGTTTGTCTGCAATAAGCATTCACGCTGCATTATTGCCGGAAATGTAATTTCTCTAGTGAAACTTTTGCATCTGGCTCATTTCTGTGCAGCCTATATAAGAATAAAGACTGGTCCTCAGGTGATATACTGTACCGTCTCCATCTTCCCAGCACAGTACTGGATCCACTCCAAGTAGACGTTACAGAAGCTGGCGCGGGTCACCCCCTGCAGGCAGTGCACGTAGTCTTCATCGATCTTCGCACTGAAGACCTGAGGGTCGCGCTCGATGTGGTGCCACTTGGTGTAGGCCTGCAGCGCCTCCTGTACGGCAGCATCTTTGAGCCAGGTGCACAGTTTAGGGGAGTGGACCAGGAAGTAGATGATACTCTGAAAGCCCACACTCAGGGTCAGAACACGTCTGTTTCTGGGCGCTTCAGCCTAAAAAGCGCTCCTACCTTCAGGTAGTAGGTGATGAGCAGCTTCCGAAGGTCGTACACTTGCAGCATGGTGGCGGCGTTGTTCTCGCTGATGCTGTAACCCTCCAGCAGGTACTTGGTGGCCATCACCTCCCAGGCCAGCCAGCGCAGGTTGAAAGCAGCGTTGCACGACAGCATGTGAGGCAGGTGACCCGGCTCGCAGCAGCAGCACCCGTCGTCCTCCTCCACTCCTTCTGTGATGGCTTCCACCTCCCGCTGCTGACAGTAAGTGCCTGAGGCGGACACACATGGAGGTTAGCAGAAACCGATCTGCCTCGTCAGTCATTCAACATAAACACAACACGACGGTCAAAGTGCACCTCTGAACTCCAGGCCCCTCAGCTGGAACGTGACAAGGCCGTTGCCGATCTCGATGAGGTGCACGAGGGCGTTGAGGTAGTCCGAAGCCAGAATGAAACAGTCGCCAGCGCTGTAGTTCCCCCATCGACCCAGCATGAGGTCGCCACAGAGCGAATGCTGCAGTGAGCGCGTCAGGTACTCGTAAAAGATGGAGTTGAGGTTGTTGTCGTCACAACCTGCCAGAGAAATGAGAAGAAAATGTTGTTTTCAGTGACTAAACAACAAACACTTCAAGTGGATATGTTGGTTTAGGGGGAAAGATTCAGAGGAATTCATTGTTTTTTTTTAATGGAAGCCACTCAAATGGAAAAAGCATCTTCCAGGTCATAATTAAGAGATTATATCAAAAAATTAGGACTTGACTTCTCATAATTACGGGATATGATCTCATTTATGAGATGCCAAGCCGTAATTCTAAAATGTTAAATCATAATATGGGATCTAACAAAGTAAAGTCAGGTCCTCTGGATGGATTCTTCTTGTTGAAACGTTTCATATTTTATCCAGAATTCAGATTTTATCCAGCTGCAATAAAATCAGCTTCTCATAGTGGATCACCCAGTTTGATGGTGACAGCCAAAACTAGCTGATCACATGATCAAGGAGGACCATCAGCCTAACGACAGATTGTTAGTACCCTGATGGCCGCTCACTATTCACAGAGGGCTGAGTGATAGTAGCAATAAGCGTTTCAGATTGATGGGATTGGGCTTCCAAATGTCTCTGAGGACCGAAAGAAAATAATCTGCAGTATTTAGATGAAGTTATTTTAGTTTGAGAGGACAAACCTGTCTCCTTGTCCACCTGGGACACCAGTCTGCTGTTGGAGTTGTCAATGCGTTTTGTGCTACAAAGATCAGGAGACAAAAACAAACAAAAATGTGTCAGAAAATTCTCCACATATTACTTTTTCATTATTATTTTATTTATTCATTTATTCATTCATTTAAAAGAGAAAAAAAGAAAAAAAAATTCATCAATTTTTTTTTGAATGAATAGGGTGCAAAAAGAAGATTAAAAAAAATATATATGCCCCTCATTTATCTTTATATCACCTTTATAACATTTATTGAATGAAAGAAACAATACAGATCCAACAGATCAGGACTTGCTGTGAGTTATATTTAAAATCATAAATTCCACTTCAGCTCTAAATATAATCCTGAGCTAATTTACACAACAAAACAGCAGAAGTATTTTTGGATCGCTTCAATAGAAACGGAGCGGAGCTTTTATATTTAGTAAATGTGGGAGGGATTCACAGGACATTGAATTTAATAATGTTAAGTTTGATGAATGTTCAAATAAATCCCACAAAAAAGTCAAAATTTTCAAATTCTAACATTATTAGTTACACAAATTGCATTTACACTCCACAGTGTAAATGCTGTCGTGGTTTCCTGTAAAATATATTTTTAATCCACTCAAACACATTAGATCATAAGAAACTGTTTTTAGCCTTCAATTATTGGTGAACAAGTAGGTTATTAATATGATTTCCTCAAAATATCCAATAGGACTCAGTCAGTATTTTAGAGAACATATATCACCTTCTGCAACAAAATGAAATAGATTTAAAACGCTAACAGACAAAGTTTGTCTTTTTATAGCATCATTAAATAAATAAATTTGTTGAATAATTAGAAGGATTTTGTGTGTTTATACAGTTGAGACAAAATGTCATGTTTCTACCCCTCCTGTCATGTGTGTGTCATGTTTCTCATCTGCTCCTGTCACTCTTCATGTCACGATCACGTCCTCTGTCCCCTGCCTCACTCACAGCCCCTCGTGTCTTGTTTCTGCTCTGTCATGCTCTGCCTCTCAGCCACACCCTCGTCTGTACTTTCAGCTCATCAGCCCTTATTCACTACACTTGTGTTCCAGTTGCCTCGTATTCTGGAAACTGGGAAGTGATAGTGACATCATTTCCCAAGCTACCACTTGAAAACACGTCTGTTCTCCCAGTGGAAAATCAAGATGGACGCACGCTTTGTTTTTGTTGCTGTTTGCGAATATAATACATTACTAACCAGATATGCACTCCTGACACAGAACATGTCAGAGGAGGATGATGACCGCCGAAGGTGATTGATTTTACAGCTAAGAAAACAAAAACAAACATCTTCACTTCACTATGTGATTAAATACACGCAACAACATTTTAGAACTGTTATTTTAGTAAAAGTTTAGGTGTTGACTTACTGAAGACGCGAGTATCCGCCATCTTGAAATCGAAACTGGGGGCAGAAAAAATTCTCCCACTTTACAAGTGGGAGTTTACCACTAGAGCGGGCGTTCCGGTTTCAATCTACCACTGGGAACTGGGAAATTTCCACAATACGAGGTAACTGGAACGCAGCATCACTACACCTGTGTTCCTCACTATTTAAATGCAACGCTCACTCTCTTTCCCTGCCAGATTATTAAACCTCTCATGGTCCCTGATAACACAGCCCTTCCTGTTTCACGCCACAGCCTTGTTTACCTTGCCTTGTTTTGACCTCACGTCTGCCTCTCAGATTCCTCATCTTGCCTGCTCCCTGCTTGTTTTGGATTCATCTCTCTGACCACAGTACCGACTCTGCTCTCCTCGTCTCACGGATCACATATATGCTTTGGATTTTGATCTCTGACCCCCTGTGCCTGACCCCTGCTTGTTATGCTGGACCGCGCTTCTGGACACCACTTCTAACTATGCTCAGCCCATTTCTACATCCTCTACAGCTGCTCTGCTCCACTACTGGTGACATAATATCTGCAGACTTTGGCAGGTGACTCTCCTGGAGCTGCAAAATTTAAACTTTTTTTGTTGTTGTTTTCATACTCTTGTTGTCTAGCTCATTTTGAATCCCAAAACCTGGTTCTTGTCAGATTAATCTAGCAACTATGCTGGTGAAGATTCTCAGTCATCCAGGACATGATAAAACCAGAACAAGCGTTCAATACAAAAATCTAGCAACTAGTGAGAGAAACTTTGAGGCTTAAATAGAGAACAGAACAGGTGCATGAGATGAAGGCTGATTACTGTGGGGGAACAAAGGGGGCGTGGCGTAGAGTGACAGAAGCAGAGCTTGAACATGAGCAGAGGGATAAAAACAAAACGTGAAGACAGGAAACTATTGCAGGGGGCAGAAACGTGACACAAATGTTTTTCTTTTTGGAGAAACCGGCCCCAAACCCCACTTTCCTGTCGGTAAAAGTTCTTACTTGTAGTTTCGTTCCCAGAACTTGATTGGCCGTGGATAAGAGGAAATGAAGATGGCGCTCCCGAGGAAGGGAGCCAACGGCGTGTAGAAGACGGTGGTGATCAGGGTCTGCAGCAGCAACATGGCTGAGTCTGGAAACGCATCGGTCAAGGAAAAGAACAGCAGCTGCTGATGCGTCTTCACGCACCCACTCGGACCGCTGAGGCGGTCTCAGAGAAAGGATACGAGGCACGGTGAATGGCTGAGCAAAGGCGTGGAAGGCGCTGCCCCAGGCGATCTGCCAGGGAGCAATGTAAATCAGGATGAAGTGGAGTTTTAGCAGCAGCTCGCGCATCTGGAAGAAGGTGAAACCACTCTTTTTCAGTTCATATTGTATTAGCGATGTTCTCATCAATTCTCAAATTTAGGCCCAGATAGACAACAACGCATGATGTGACACAGTGTAAGTCAAAGTCAAAGTCAAAGTCAACTTTATTGTCAGATCTGCAATATGTACTGTACAGGACATACACAGGACCGAAATTGCGTTTCTCTCAGTCCCTCGGTGCAACAGTAAACATCTAAACATTGAAACACTAAAACATATAATAATTGACATAAGCATAAAATAGTAAAACTAACACTGTCCTGAGTTTTTTGCATAGTGGAATAAGAGTATGAAAATTTACACCAACTCTAAAACTAAAACATTAAACATTTAATGAACATAATACTGTAATTATGTATAACTAAAAAAGAAAATGTAAGTCATTTTAAAAAATGTATTCCTTGAAAGAAACATGTCCCCTTACGTGGCAGGCCAATATCTAAAACAAACATAATCTCTTAGCTCTAAGATTAGGTGATGGACATCAGTTTCAGCTACTACCACACCAAATTTTAGCTCATTATCTAAAAAAATGACTGTTATAGCTGTTTATTTGTTTGGTAATGCCATTTAGCTGTGGCAGCCATCTTGAATCGGATTGACTCCAAAAGTCAATCGGTTATACATGTACATCCAATTAATAATTTCTGAGGTTTCATTCAAATCTGTCCTGCACTGCGTATTATATTTTGCTAATAGACAAACGTGACAGAATCTAAGTTTTATCTACTTTTAAGACTTGTTAAAGTAATTTAATATTATATTTTAACACTACCAGAGCATGTTGGTTTAAAACTCCACCATGGAATGTGGTATGGTTTGATTTACTGTACCTTGTGGAAGACGATAGACATGACAAAGAAGTCCAGCAGGAAGCTCTCTGAGGCGTGCGGACAGTCAAAGTAGAAAAAGATGAGCGTGAAGAGAAGAGTGAGGAACTGGAAGCTCGGATCGCAGAAGGACGAGCGCAGGAGTTTCAGGCCGGCGACCGTCGTCAGCAGAACGTCACAACTGGGAGCAGCACAGACATAAAACAGGCATGTTGAGCGTGGACTGTCCGCAGGCCTGATGTGTGATTTTAACGACTGCGTGTGTCCGCTCACTGGATTCCCAGCCGCTTGCGGTGACTGAGGGCGAAACCGTCATTGGTGAGGGCACTGAGCACGATGGCGGGGTACACCACGTACTTCTCGAAGCACAGGAGCCCCACGTACAGACGCTCGAACCACATGAGCACCGCATCCTCTGTAGCACAAGCGAGACAAAATGTTCTGAACCTCGGACAGCTTTTGAAAGGACATCTTATGTAGAGTCATGCTGAAGGTCTGTCCAGAGAAAGTACCGTATTTTTCGGATTATAAGGCGAACTTAAAATTCTTGAATTTTCTCAAAAATCGACAGTAAGCCTTATAATCAGGTACACTTTATTTCTGGTTGTGCTTACTGACCTCGAACCGATTTTATGTGGTTATTGTGAATGAGTTGAATAAAGTTTGCCTTATCGGATTGTTTTGATTTGCTTAATGCCCCTTGTAGTCCAAAAAATACGGTAAATGGTTTAACCTCACCAGATCAACCAATTTGGGAAGGTTTATGGGAAAATTTGTTATAAATGTATACAAAACCATTGGTTTAAGTGTGAAAGAGAAAGCAGCATCTGCATTAATGAAAGTAGAGTCACCGTGTGCAATTCCTGTTTCTATAAACTCTTTTCATGCATAAGGGATGCAAACCTCTGGGTTCGAACTGGTAGTACTCTTTGGTCTTGAGAACCGGATGCGAGACCCACAACCACGGGTGGTGCTTCCGCAGCTGGGGGATTAGGTAGTGGGTCACAAAGCCCACCGTCCCGGCCAGAGCATACAGCACGATGGTCACAAAAGGCTGCAGAGAGGTCGGAAAATGAGAATGAAAAAGGAGCCGACCGAACATTGGAGTTCAGAGTTGGGGAAAACTGGGAAACAAGTGAAACTCAGACCTTCAGGGAGAGGAACACGGTGCTTGCCGTGATGGCGAAGGTCAGGATGTAGGCAACAGAGCACACGATAACATCTGACAGCAGAATCTCCTTCTGTGGGTTTCAGGAAGAGCCACAATTACTCGTGATCCACGTCAGTTCTCGGACTCACTCTGCTGTGTAATAATTATTGTTGCCTATTTTTGTTGATCCTCCAGATAAAGCAACCCGAGTAAAGTTCACACTACTTATTCTTAAGGCTCCCACATACTCTGGTGTACTTTGTGCACGTCGTGAGCCGTGCAGACACTGCGTGCACTTTCCGCAGACGGTTGAGACGTCATACTCGAGCGGGCTGCAGCCCAGCTCCGCAGACAAGGGGGGTTTACCTTCGGGACAAACCGAGGTCGCCGATTGGTCATTTGCTGACACGCCTACTGGATTGATTGACAGGTCACACACAAAAAAAAAGGCGAGAGCTGCTGGCGGCCCTGGGTAGAGTATGTGGGAGCCTTTACAGTACAGGTAGTCCTCGGGTAACGACCGTCTCGAGTTACAACGTTTCGTGGTTACGTAACACATCTCCCATTAACAAAAATATATATATTTTGAAAATTTTATTTTGAAAAGCCGAGTTCCGGTTTTTCTTCTTGTTTTGACAGCAGAAGCAGTAGCTTGCCGGCAGAAGCAGCGAGCACTCAGTGGAAAAATACAGGGCAGGACCTTATTGTAAACACTCTGGACCAACGTTCACGAGGCAGAGGAGGCTAGGAGGGACGAGCTAACATGTTAACAGACCTTACTGTAAACTCTGGACCGCGAGAAGCAGTGGAAAAGTACAGGCAGAGCTGCAGAGCTTGAAGGAGCAACGAGCTAACATGCTAACAGACAGAAGAAGACTCCACCAGCTCCCAGTAGGAAATTAACTATTTTTTTCCTTCATTATGGCTCCAAATGTATGTGTTTTTTGATAATTATGTAGGGTACTGTGTTAGGATAGGCTAAGTGCTTGGTAAAATACAGTATATTGTACGTATAAGGTGTAGTTTGTACGTATGTTCCGACTTACGTCGAAATTCGTGTTACGACGGCGCGTAGGAATGGAACTCCGTAAGTCGAGGACTACCTGTATAGTAATGGTAATACTCTATAACAGGGTATGTGAGGTTTGTTTTGCACAATTCTCTGTTAGCGCATGTAGTAATCAGCAGCAGATTTGTTGCTTTATCTCACTCTCAACAGAACATCTACTGCGGTCTGCTTGCTCCCAGGCTCAGTGATTATGAGCTCTGATTACCTGAGTGTAATTATTGTGAGCTGACATGAGTTAATGTGTTTCTGGGCTGGATCGTGTAATGAACGCACACTGGGAGTGCGCCTTCATCTTCCTGCAACACTACCAACGGTACGAAACTAAAACTGTATCATCACAACACATCGTTCAGTCATTTAAAGGTCTTATTGTTCCAGAATTACCATGGAGTTCTGCAGTTTCTCGGGCAACGGGTCTTTAATCTCTGCATCCTCCCGCTCCTCCGCCTCGTCTTCTTCGCTCTCCACTAGCGCAGGCATGATCTTTGACTTGATCAGTGATCTGTAATCAAATTAAGCAGGTTTTTTTAATTTCTCCATAAAACGCATGAGGAAATAACAAAAAAATACGTTTTTACGTTGAAATATCCAGAGGAGCAACTCACAGCAGCACAGACGGGTCGCTGCTCTGTCGGCTGAGGTGATAGGAGAACAAGACTAAAAGGCCACAAAAACCCGAGAACAGAGCAGGGGTGTGCTGCTCATCCCATGGCTCCTGTGGTCACACACACAAACACACACACACCAGGGATTATTGTATCTGCACTAGCAGAGCTTTCCATTGTTGCTGTTGTTTCTTACCTTGAGAGCTCCGAAGCAGAACCCGTACAGCAGAGACAGAGCGATGAGACTGCGGAGGATGCTGTAGATGGCAGAGATGAGGCTCGTAGCAGCTGAGACGCACGTCGGAAATGAAAATTCAGTCAGCCAAGAGAAACAGTGGTAAGATAAGAGCCGCTGACTTACATTTGTACATCAGGGCTTACATGGGTAAAGATTGGTGTGATGGACTGTTCATGTTGGATCAGAGATTAATGTTCAGAAAGCTTTTGAAATGGTTTTGGATTAGCGAGCTTTTCCATCCCCATAGTTTAGCTGTTTTTTTTTTTGTTTTTTTTACCTAAATCAACCCCAAGACTATTTAAATTCATGCACCAGTTGTGTGATTCAGCTTTCACACTGTTTTTTTTCCCTGTTTTTGTTGTTCAATACTGTTCTTGCCATCCAACTACTTCTGTAATCGTTGTGCTATTTTTAATTTGAGCTATTTATGTTTCAAAATGTTCAGCTCATTCAAGAGATGGGGTGTTATTTTTGTAACTTATCTCATAGAAACACATTAAGATATCTTCAGTTTCTTTAAAAAGATGTTTTCTTTGTCATTTGCTTCAGCAGACATGTTTTATTTTTGATTTCCTATTTTACTTTTAGCTTTTTGCTACTGTTCGGACACTTCGAGTTTGTACTATAGCCTGTGGTAATTTTTGACATTTAGCTAGCCTTGTTTTAGCTGACCCTTTGCTACTTTTGGCAGCCTTTTGTTACTTCTAGCTAACTTGTAGTTTTTAACTAGCCCTTTGCTACTTTTAGCTTTTTATTATGATTTTGATATTTTTGCTTTTAGCCATTCTTTGTTACTGGCGTTTAGCAAGTCTTTTGCTTCATTTTTATTAGGCTACTTTTAGTTAGCTTTTTGGTATGTTTAGCCAGCCTTTTGCTTATTTTAGCTTTTAGTTTGATTTTAGTTATATTTTGCTTTTAGCTACTTTTTATTACTGTTAGCTTTTAGCTAGCCATATCTACTTTTAGATTGGGCTGCTTTTTGCAAATTTTCGCTAAACTTTTTATACTTACAGCTTTTACCTGGCCTTTTAATCCTTTTAGTCTTTTCCTACTTTTAGCTTCTATTAGGCTTTTGTTACTTCTAGTTTTTACCTACCTTTTGTTATTGTTAGCTTTTAGCTAGCTTTTAGCTATTTTTGTTTAACTGGTTTTTGCTACTTTTATGATTGTAAATTAAGATTACAACAAAGCAGATTACAAGAAAATAAAAGCTAATAACGCAGAGTTCAATTTCAGTGTCTGTCTGTGACAAACAAATGTAAATTATTTGCAAGTTCTTATAATCTGCTGTTTGTTTGTTGTTGTTTTTTGTTCTTTTAATCAGGATTTAGCATCATCAAAAGCATAATCTAGTGATAGCAATGACATTGTTGTAAAAAAAATATGATCAAATCCTGCCCTGATGGTTTTACATGTAGCTGGAGTTTGTTCAGATCTGGAGTGGGACATGATAAGATTTCCAAAGTTGCTAAAGTTACGGAACAAAAGCAGCTAAAAATCTGAATCCAGTATCTTGATTTACTTACAATTAATTTTAAAACAAAAATAGTAATCACTGGTATGAACCTGTTCCTCCAAAGAAGTGTATGTCGATCTGCTCCAGCAGGTAGATGGTGAAAGTGTTAATCTGAGGGAAAAGGCCCACCAGGAAGGTGACGGGGAAGCAGAAGGTGAAACCTTAGACACAAAACAAAGCTTATTATTTTTAAAGACAACACCAAGCTGGAGAAACAATAAGTACCGGTAGTGTTTGTGCTTCTGCAGGCCTGCTCACCAACTAGCAGGTCTCGTGTGAAGCGCAGGACGTCGTAGCAGATGATGGTGACTCCATACAGAGTGGAAACAGGCAAGTCCTTTCTCCGCAACAGCTGCTCCAGGAGCCAAATCAGAGCGCAGAAAATACAAAAGTAGGCCGCTCGACTGTACGCAACCAACTGGTTGTGGCCCTGGAGACACAGATTTAGACAATTTTAACACAGACACATCAAGGAAGACCACGTTGTGCCTGCTCATTAAGCTTTTGAGTTGAGTTTTAACACAAACATCATGAGTCCTAAGCAAAATGATTATGTCGAAATGGGATTTTAAAAGTCATGACAACGTGAAATACTGAATGCATAGAAACGATGAAGTCACATGTTTCTGTTTTCTTTTATTTAGTAGTTCTAAAGTAACAAACTCACATGTGTTGGTGATGCTGCATCAGGTTGAACACTCTGAAAAACAAACCAATAGAAGAACTGAGCTACGTTCTGTGAAATAAAACGAAAGCATAAAAAAACAAGGCCTCGCATTCCCTGAAGAAATGCATATCGCCCACCGCCTTTCATATTAGCGTTTTGCTTAAGATAGGAAATAGAGCTATAGCTTTTGGTCCAATCCAAAAAGGCATTCAATACAAGATCAACTGGACTTTATTTGTTACGGAAGACGTTTCGCTTCTCATCCGAGGAGCTTTATCAATTCAAATTCAATTCAATTTGAATTGATAAAGCTCCTCGGATGAGAAGCGAAACGTCTTCTGTAACAAATAAAGTCCAGTTGATTCTGTATTGAACGCCTTTTTTGATTTTATCATGTCCTGGACGACTGAGAATCTTCACCAGCTTTTGGTCCAATAACTTGTAAATAACATTGTAAGAGCCATTTCTGCAAAAGAGTTGAAATACTGTATTAATGCAAAACATGTTATTTTTTTTTCAATTTGAGTTACTTCTGTGACTTATAGTTTGTTAGTGTGTTAAAATAATAGGATAATTGGCAATATATGCATGTGTTATAAGCTTGTTACGTGGTGCATTTTGACTGACTGTTGAATTTGTAACATAAAAAGCAAAAAAGGCAACAGCAGAGCAGAAGACGTGCACCAAAAAGTAAAAGTATTTTTATTGTCACCTTGAATATGCTTGTTTTATATCCTTCAAGTTCAATAAAGTCACAAAACATAATTGCTGGAGTCAAGACTCTTACTCTGAAGAAACGTGTTACCGTATATTTGAAAGAGCGTTTTAGGCGTGAGACGATGGAGGATATGTTGAATATGTATTGTGAGATTTTCTATTTATGCTGGTTAAAATGGCATTATCGCAACCATAGAGTATTATTAGACTTGAAAATCTGTGTAGTTCTTTTTCTCCTGTCTGCGCCTCCATCTTCACACAGCCCCCTCCTTCTCCCTCTTTGAAGCACCTCACCCCCGCCTCCTGCTTCTCAAGGTGGGATGGAGTTTAACACAAGTCAACAGAGGAGAGCAGCTTAGCTGCTGTGCAAAAAGAAAAACAATGGCTGTTATTTGGAGATAGTTTGGATTTAAATTGTCAGATGAGCATCAGAAAAATGATTTCTGTAGACGATGCCAAAAGCAAGTCCCGACAAATGTCAGAACTGAGAAACTTTTTCACCATTTAAAACAGCGCTATTAAGTTATAAGCTGCAGCTCCGACTGTGTTTTCAGACTCCTTTCCTGTGACTAACCATGAGTCAAAACTAATTTATTAGCCGTGCTGTGCCTTATGAGAGCAGCAGTGAGCGATGCTGCAATATTAATAACTCAGCAGCTTATCATATCTAAGACACGGTTAAGGACCATGTCTTGATGATGCTTCACGTGCTGCTTCACACATGCTTACTAATGTTATGAAGGCAGCACAGCTGAAGAGGATTATTATTTAATATAGCTACGGGAAAGAGTTTAATTTTAAAATATTTAGTGGAGTTACAGCTGTTTGTTAATAAATGTGCCTGTTTGACAATTGGGACAAAGCTTTGACTCAGAAATATATTTTTGTTATTACTTTATGGAAGGAAAATATATGAATTCATTCAACCTTTATTTATACAGGTTAGTCTCATTGAACCTCTGGACTCATTTACAAGAGAGACATGATTTTAACAAATATTGATGACAGTAGACAATCATAAAATAAAGCATCTGCGTTGGTTTGTGCCATGAACTTACCAGATGTTTGACTATCAAGATATATATACAGTATAGTATATCGCGATTTATCTTAAAAATATTGAGATATTAATTTTGGTCCATATCGTGCAGCCCTACACTCAACTACTACCACTCCCAATTTTAGCTCAAAATCTGTCAAATTGACTGAGTTAGTGATTTGTGCGTGTGCTCAGACTGATTATCATCCAGTTAGTTGATGGTTCATGAGATACTTTGCAAACAAACGGGGTTACCAGCAGCAGGCAACGCCAAAGCTATAAGGCATGTGTTGTGGATGGAAGGTCTATACCTTCAGGAGTGAATACTGGCAGCTGGCAATGACCAGGCAGAACTGGAAAACCCAGAAGTCTTTGAAGCAACCGTGGTTGAGAAGTACAAACCCCAGAAAGGAAACCAGGAAGGCCATGGTGATTGCAGCCAGATTCTCTAAAACGTCCTGGTTCCTTTAGAAAAACACCACATGCAAAGGTAAAAAGTGAGTCCAAGCAGTGCCTAGAGGTGTCATAAACTCCCAACCTGCTCACTGAGGAAATATAGACTTTATTGTTAGAGTGACTTCCAAAAGTGATGCATGAGTCACCTGTCCAAAAGCGCAAGCAGGGTGAGTCGGTCGTACAAAATGTTGATCCACCTTCCAGGAAGCAGCTGGAGTTTGTAGTAAATTTTCTTGGTGGGCTTCTCCTGCGTGGACGTCTCAGACGAACCATCCAAGGAGTCTTCTTCCTGGTTCACGTGTGCGCAGAAATTAATAAGTCGTACGCTCAGACACACCAAGATATGTGAGCTGTCAGGTTGAAGTTGGCCACTTTCACTATCATGTCACAAGTTTTAGCCCTACGGTTCGGTGGATTCTAGAGTTTGAAGAACACAAAGAGAAAAGAAGATGGACACCTGAAAGATCTCCGGGTGCGTTCTTCGTGGTCGCAGCCTGTGTGCAGGAATGATGCGCCGCTGGAAAGGACAGTCTGTGTGAGCGCCCGCAATCCCGTCCTGACATTCCGAGTTGGAAGACGTTGACAGCAGGTCACTGAACGGGTCGCAGACAAAGACAGGACAGGACGGCATTACACGCAAACTCAAGACGGTGCAATTTCTGTGGAAAATGCATCATAAGTGCTGAATGAAGAAGCTGAACAGTTAAAGCTAAAAGAAACAGAACAATAGCAAATAACAAAAAAAGGCAAGACACTAGCTAAAGGCTAAAAAGGGAGCATAGCAGCTAAAAGTAACAAAAAGGATAGCTAGAAAAGCTAAAACGTTAACTACATTTTAAAAGTGGTTAAAGGCTTGCTAAAAGGTGCAGGAAAGCTAATAACTAAAAGTCCCAAACCAGTAGCTAGAAGCTACATAAAACAAAAAAGTAGTTAATCGTAGCCATTGGCTAGCTAAAAGTAAATAAGTAAGGGATAGATGGAAATATCAAAAGACTGGCTAAAAGTTAAAAGTAGCAAAATAATAGCAACAGGTTAGCTAAAATTGAGCAAAGAATTGCTGAATGCATTTAAAAAGTAGCAAAAGGAAAACTTAAAATATCAAAAGTCTTGCTAGAAACTAAAAGTAGCTTAAAAGCAGTAAAAGGCTAGCTAGTGACTAAAATGGTAAATGGTAATAGGACTGTACATGTACTTATATAGCGCTGTTCTATCTGATCAAGATACTCAAAGCGATTTACAACACAATCTGTGCTCTCATTTACCCATCCATACAGCACTCTACTATTTCTATACAAAGAATAATCAGTGCTTTATCACATTCATACACTGATAGGACACGCATCAGAGGCAATGAGGGGTTCAGTGTCTTGTCCAGTGACACTGTGACTGCTTGTGGAATCGAACCCCGAACTCTCGCATTGGAGGACAACTGCTTTGACCACTCAGTGACAGCCATCCAAAAGAAGCATAATGGTAGTTAAAAACTTTTAAAAATAGCCTTTTAAAGGAAAAAAGAGCGACACTGCCGAAGCAAAATGAGAACAATGTTCTAGAAACAACTGAAAATATCTCAAAGTATTTCTTTGAGAAAAAAAAGTGTAAATAAAGTGAAAAAATATAAAAAAAATAACAAAACGCCATAGTGCCCATCTTCTAAATAAACTTAATATTTTGATCTTTGAATGGTTTAAACAACACAAAGTATACAAATGTAAAGTAGATAGATTGCAAAAATGTACAAAAAAACAAACAAACCAGAAAACAAGAGTGTGACTGCTAAATCATTCACACAACAAATCTGACAAATAATCATATGAAATAAGATGTTAAAGAATGGTCCAAACCAGAAATAATCATATGAAATAAGATGTTAAAGAATGGTCAAAACCAGAAATAGTCATATGAAATAAGATGTTAAAGAATGGTCAAAACCAGAAATAGTCATATGAAATAAGATGTTAAAGAATGGTCAAAACCAGAAATAATCATATGAAATAAGATGTTAAAGAATGGTCAAAACCAGAAATAATCATATGAAATAAGATGTTAAAGAATGGTCAAAACCAGAAATAGTCATATGAAATAAGATGTTAAAGAATGGTCAAAACCAGAAATAATCATATGAAATAAGATGTTAAAGAATGGTCAAAACCAGAAATAATCATATGAAATAAGATGTTAAAGAATGGTCAAAACCAGAAATAATCATATGAAATAAGATGTTAAAGAATGGTCAAAACCAGAAATAATCATATGAAATAAGATGTTAAAGAATGGTCAAAACCAGAAATAATCATATGAAATAAGATGTTAAAGAATGGTCAAAACCAGAAATAATCATATAAAATAAGATGTTAAAGAATGGTCAAAACCAGAAATAATCATGTGAAATAAGATGTTAAAGAATGTGCTGGTGAAGATTCTCAGTCGTCCAGGACATGATAAATCAAAAAGGCGTTCAATACAAGATCAACTGGACTTTATTTGTAACAGAAGACGTTTCGCTTCTCATCCGAGGAGCTTTATCAATTCAATGAACCAGACTGTGTGCGCGTGGAGTTATAACAGGAGTCACGCACCAACATATGTAAATTGCAAGCTGAGGTAACACATACATGTAAATTGACAGATCACACCTTAACAGTAGGGGGTTCCCTTGAAGTCTCTGACAGAAGACACAACAACTGTATGTAAATTGACAAAAAACACCTCACAGCCCAACAACAGAGGTTTCTCAACAAACTTTGCTAGTCTAATTCACAGACAAGACACCTCTGCTCCCATCCGGTGTAAAACGTTTGGGAATCAGCCCCAAAACGGAGTTATAAGTCTTGGAAAGTTGAAATCTCAGATCTCCTCCTCTGTTAAGAGAGGTGGACGCGTTCACCAGACACATTAACTCGGTTGATAACAACATCAAGTTCACCAGAGAGGATGCTAACGATAACAAGCTGCCTTTTTTGGACTGTTTGGTGCATATGGAGGGAGATGACAGTCTCAACATTGAAGTTTACAGAAAACCAACCCACACAGACCAGTATCTTCTGTTTGACTCTCACCATCCACTGGAGCACAAACTTTCTGTCATCAGAACCTTACAGCATCGGGCAGAACACATCCCCACAAGGACAGAAGGGAAGGAAAAGGAACAGAAACACATCAACAAATCGCTGCAAACATGTGGATATCCCAACTGGGCTTTTGTCAAGTCAGCAAGGAAATCTGCTAAACACAATAATCAACAGAAAAATGCTAACAGACGAAAAAACATTGTCATTCCTTATGTTGCTGGAGTCTCAGAGAATTTCAGAAGGATTTTCAACAAACACAACATCCCAGTACATTTCAAACCCAGCAGGACTCTCAGACAGAGGCTGGTGCATCCGAAGGACAAAAACCCCACACACAAACAGAGTGGTGTAGTGTACGCAATCCAGTGCAGCGAGGACTGCCCAGACCGTTACATTGGAGAAACTAAGCAGCCCATCCACAGAAGAATGTCCCAGCACAGGAGAACAACCTCCTCTGGACAAAACTCAGCTGTTCACCTCCACCTCACGGACAAGGGTCACTCATTTGAGGACCAAAATGTGCAAATTTTGGACCGAGAACACAGATGGTTTGAGAGGGGTGTGAAGGAAGCTGTTTATGTTAAGAGAGAAAAACCTTCTCTTAACAGAGGAGGAGGTCTGAGATTTCAACTTTCCAAGACTTATAACTCAGTTTTGGGGCTGATTCCCAAACGTTTTACACCGGATGGGAGCAGAGGTGTCTTGTCTGTGAATTAGACTAGCAAAGTTTGTTGAGAAACCTCTGTTGTTGGGCTGTGAGGTGTTTTTTGTCAATTTACATACAGTTGTGTGTCTTCTGTCAGAGACTTCAAGGGAACCCCCTACTGTTAAGGTGTGATCTGTCAATTTACATGTATGTGTTACCTCAGCTTGCAATTTACATATGTTGGTGCGTGACTCCTGTTATAACTCCACGCGCACACAGTCTGGTTCATTGAATTGATAAAGCTCCTCGGATGAGAAGCGAAACGTCTTCTGTTACAAATAAAGTCCAGTTGATCTTGTATTGAACGCCTTTTTGATGTTAAAGAATGGTCAAAACCAGAAATAATGATATGAAATAAGATGTTAAAGAATGGTCAAAACCAGAAATAATCATATGAAATAAGATGTTAAAGAATGGTCAAAACCAGAAATAATCATATGAAATAAGATGTTAAAGAATGGTCAAAACCAGGAAAAGATGACTTGTTGCAGGTAAGAGGATAAAATCGGACTGGAGGAGGATCTGAGGACGTACCACATGTTGCCTGTAATGAGCTCGGCTCCTAGTGGCAGGTTGAGGGCTCTCTCTGCGTACAGCTTACGGGGTCTGTCTCCTGATCGGACAAATAAAGACAAAGCTCTTCAGGCTATTTATTTGGAGGAAAACATTTAAAAATCTGATGTGGGATTTGTTTAGCTTAAACAGATTAACATTTTGGAGTAATGAAGCTGTTATCTATTTGACCTGCTGAAGAAAAGCTAACAGCTGCCAACAAAACACTCAGTGTGACTGTTTAATTCAAATCTGACCAGTGTTTTATGACATATTTTGCTAACAGACAGTCCAACACAGTAAATTCACCTTATATGGCAACGGGTGATAAAAGTGCAGACAGGTTGGTGCTTGCTTACTGTGTACAGTGTGGAAGGTGTAGGCCTCCTCTTTATTTGTAGCCTCAGGTCTGCAGATGACCTGCAGCATGGAGCTCTCAGACTGGGAGGTTTGAGAGGGGAGAGAATCGTAGTCGGGATCTTTTTCTGTCTGTGGACTTCAGAGGGAAAATAAAATGAGGTTTGAGTCCATCTTGATGCTCTATCCGTAAATCTAACAGCATATTTTTACACACAATAATGATTTTTGCAGACATTTACCTGTCAGGAGAGACTATTGGGATGTGAGTGGGTGGGATGGCCTGTAATGTGTTTGTTGGGAGGCTGGTGGGTGGTGTGGGTCGCTCTGATTTGTTCTCAGTGTTCGTATCTGATATTGTTGCATCTGCCCTGGGGATGTCACTCTGATTTTCTGAACACAGACAAAACAGACATACTTCTTTTGAGCTGTCGGCTGAAAGGAAACGACACAACTTTACGGAGTGTTTTACTTGCTATTTTGGTTTCACAACAAGCTACAGGATCAAAAACGGGATTTTTAAAAAGCTGAACTTTGGTATTTATTAATACCTACTTTACCAGAACAAAGTATCAGTTCTTCCATGTTGACCATTTCTTTTGTAACTTACAACCACAATCTGAATGAGAATTTGTGGACATACAGTAGTGATGTGATTTTCAAAGTACCAATACTAAAAAATATAGCACTTTGTTTTTATTTAATATAAACAGAAATGCAAGTTTTTTTCTTCTTATTGAATAAGATGTGGAACTAATATTGAAGACCATTAACTTCTTATTCAAGAGATAATGTTTCCAGGATTTATTATAGATTTTTTTCCAAACACTGATGCCTTATCAGCTGTATTTATGCCAAACATTGGAAATGACTAATGGGAAAAAAACGAAACTTTAGTTTAATATGATAACAATCTTTATTTTACCTTAATTCTATTTAGATATGGTCTAACATAACTAAAAGCACCATAATAATTTGAAGTATTAATGTTGTGATAGCACAGTTGAGTTGGTTAAATGTTAATAGTGGAGTACATCAGAGGTGTATGAGCTTTTTTTAATTTAATTTAATTTTTTAACACTTCTGACTAATGAACTTCCCAGCATAAAATCTACTGACAATAAAATCCATATGAATTATACTTAATTGTACCATCCAATATTGTTTTGGGTTCATCCTCAACGAATACAAGACGACATTGATAATCTAATATCATGATCAAATGGGTGGTAATTGGGTTTTAATTAAGCCAAATGTAAATTGTTGTATGAAAAATAAATTCATGTTATAATTAATATATAAATGTAATTGTACTAGAAACATTGAGGGAAAAGAAATAAATTTTATGGTTACAGACAGATTGTGAGTCTTTAAATGTATTACCAAGATAAACGGCACATTAGGTATGATCAAATATTTTTTTTACTTCTATTGACCAAGAATCATTTTACCACTGTATAAAATATATATTAAACTTAATTTGACATTATGTAAAAGTCTGGTCACCTTCACTGGAGAGAGATAAATAAAATTTAAAGATGAACTAGCACCCAAACTACAGCCTCAGTAATTAGGATAGAAAAATAAAACCGTAAGAATTTGTTATGATTTGATCAAAGTGTACAATACATGGCTCAGGGTAAGTAAATAATTATATTTTCTTCATTCTGGATTTAGAGGACTTAGAGGACATGAACTATCTGTTGAGGTAAAATGGAGGCTGCACAGTTGAAGAAAGAAAAGCTCTGCAGAGAGTGGTGAAGGCTGCACAGAAGTCTGTTGGAGTCAGTCTCCCCACCATCACAGACATTTACACCTCTAGATGCAGGAAAAGAGCCACCTGTATCATGAAAGACCTCACTCATCCAGCACACTCACTCTTTGCCCCACTCCCCTCAGGACGGAGGTTGAGGAGCATCAAGTGTAGAACCACTAGACTGAGGAACAGCTTCTACCCTGAGGCTGTTAGACTCATGAATAAATAAAAATAAAATTAAAATAAACACTGCAAAATATCACATCATGGTGATGCTGATATGTTTTCTTGTTGCTGTGTTCATCTGTGACCATCTGTGACCATCTGCTCATACAAACTCATGTTCGTGCTGCTGTTTATTCCCACTATATTAGGCTTAGTGTATTACTAGTTGATGTTTTTCTTAGTTAGTTCTCGATGTTATTACTGTTTTTCTCTTTCATTTGTTGTTGGATGTAACTGGGACCTCGTGTACATAATCTCGTTTTCATCTCATGTACCACATGCGGTGCAAATGACAATAAAGACTCTCTGACTCTCTGACTCTGATAATCTTTGACCTTGACTGTACTGTCAATTATTAAATATACTTACTATGACATCAAACAGGTTATCTTGACAAAATGGTGCTTATTACAACATGATCATTTGATTTTATGTGTTTTATTGTTATTTAATATTTTACTTCTTATAGTATGTTTTTTATTTGTATTTTAAATCTTTTATAACAAATTAATCATTAGGGTTTATTAAACTGTACGATCTTAGCAATAATGGTCAACAAAAGGATTTTTCTGTTATACTGTAAGCCTTATTGGTCAAACACCAAAAGAAACGCTGTCACCGTAATAATAAACCAAAGCTGACACTTTAGTCATGCAAACGTCTGCAGCTCAATCTCTGTACGTATATGTTTAGATAAAGAAGATGGATCAACCTTCCTCTTCTGCATCCATTTTTTCTCTGCCGCCTTTCTGCTCCTCTTCCTGTGTGCTGCCACCTCCCCCTCTCATACTGAGGGACCCCAACAACGAAACAAACTCCAAGAAATTGGATTCATTGGGCATCTGTCCCTCTTTGGCCTCCAGATCCGATTTGGAATTGGTCATAGTGGTCTGATAAAATGTAATAAATAAATAAATAATTTGTGAGTGCATTTCACACATGACTGTATTTACAAGAACAAACATGGAAGCAGGAATGGAAACGAATCTAAACATACCATGTTATGCGATCGCTCTGAAAGTAGATCTTTACCGCTGTCCATGCTTAGTCCTCGGATGTGAGTCCTTCCACCAGATCCGTAGCGGCCCACGATTGGTGGCAGACGCAGGAAGCCTTGCGAATCTACGTTCAGATCCAGAGGGTCCGTATCATCAGGGTGAGAGCCGACATCAATGCCGGATGAACTGTTGTCATTGGTCAGCTGTGGACTCAGTGTGCTGTCAGTCTGTAGTCCATGGTGCTCCTGTTGAGGATCTGGGTGCTCCATCAGCGTGGAGGACTCAGGACTGCTCGTTTCTCTACACAGGTGAAACTTTTCACCTAGGTCTGTGGTCTGCTGATGTTTGGGTTTGGCGTCCTCCTTCTCCGATCCACTCTCTTCCTCTCCCTCCTCCTGCTTCTGCCTCTCCTCCTCAGGGGAGTCGAAGGTGATGACAGGGATCTTGATGTGACATTCCCCCGCATCCTTCTGAGCCTTGAAGGATACGCACACAGATGTGTTACACAAACCTTTAAATTAAACGCCTCACTTTTTAAATTTTGAGACATACAGGATGCATTTTAAGGGTTCTAATACAGGTATGCCCTACAATAAAATGCTAAAAGGATTGGTTTGAAAATAAACGTAGGGAAAACAAAGGTTATGCAGGTTGAGCACACAGAACCAAACATACAGATAACAATGGATCAATCATCGGTCGAGAAGGTACAGACATTTGTCTACCTTGGAAGTGTCATAACTGATGATGGCAACGTAGATGCAGATATTACCACCCGCATCGGTAAGGCAGCGTCAACATTCAGAAGAATGCAATCAATATGGGCAAGTAAATCCATATCCACAAATCTTAAGGTCAGACTGCTGCAAGCAGTAAGTTATCCCCACAGCCTTGTATACCAGTGAAACATGGAAGATGTCAGTAAAGATGGCCAAGAAATTGGATGCATTCCAACAAAGATGCCTGCGAAAGATACTGAAGATTACATACCTAGATCGGATTACAAACGCAGAAATCTATTGCAGGACACATACCATACCCATGAGCCAAACAATCAAGCTAAGGAAGCTCAAGTTTGCGGGACATGTACTGAGAATGGAAGCACATAGACTACCAAAGATTGCCTTCAACTGGAAACCGCAAGGAAACAGAAAGAAAGGCAGACCCAAACTGACGTGGAGACGATCCTTTTAGAAAGATCTCAAAGTACAAGGCTTCGACCCGAGTATGGTGGACGTGATCGCCAAGGATAGAGATCAATGGAAACAGCTTGCCGGCCAATACGCTCTTGAGTGCGGGAGGATCTAAGTCGAAGTAAGTAATACAGGTATGTGTTGTTGTTGTTGTTGTTGTTGTGTTTTATTTTTTTTTTGCTTATTCACTGCAAAAAAATAAAATCTCAACTCAAAGTATAGCTGATCTCTCATCAGACAAAAAGTAAGGGTAGAAACATGATGAGATTAGATATTTAGCGACAGCAGTAATGCTGCTCATTTTTATCACCCACGTCTGAAAACTAAAGAGTTATAATCTTATTTTCTTTTTTCAATGTGTGTCCTGTGTGTAATGTTAGCAAAATAGTTTATGAATCCCTGAACTGATTTTTAAGGAAATTATCGGGAAAAAAAATAATAATTTGATGTATGTTAACCTCAGATTAGGTTTTTGGAGTCGATCACATTTAATATGGCAACCATATGACCAACCAAAGCAAACATAAAAAAGCTATAACTTAGTTAAAATTAACTATAAACTGTTTTAAGCTAAGCAAAACTAATCAGTTATTAATAAAACTACAGTAATCAAATAATATTATTGTTTTCCTGTTTATAATTTCTTCCACTTACAATTGAGATGCTTTGGCATACTTTGTGCTATTTTAAACATTTAAATATCAGTATTTATGATTTGATTGGGAATAACTTGCAACGACTTTTAGTGTTTGTACCTTTTACTCCTTTTAATATATTTAACTTTATTTTAAAATTTGTTTAAAAAACTGAGATACTGTACATTCAATTTCTTCAAATTGTCATTCAATTCATTGTTTAATGAAAGTTACTTCAGCATACATGCTCTGCTGTTCTTTTCGTACTCTCCTTTTTCAGCTTTTGCATGCTGCCTTGCAAACTATAGCTTTTAGCTATCGTTTAGATACATTTAGCTCTTAACTATGATTTAGCTACTTTTAACTACTGATTCTTTCTAATTGTAGCATATAGCTACTGTTTATTCATTTTTGCTTTAAGTTGTTTTGCAAATTTTTTGAAAACCTATTTACATTCAGTTTTTAACCACTGTCTTCACTTGTTTTTACTTTACTGCCTTGATCATTATAGCTTTCAGCTATTGCTTTGCTTATTTTAGCTTTTAGCTATGGGTTTGCTCACTTTTAGATACAGTTTTGCAACATTTTATCACTTCTGTTTTGCTAATTTTAGCTTTTAATTTTTGCAAATGTAGCCAAATATCTACAATTTTTACTAATTTAGCTGATAGATTAGGGTTTGCGAATTGAACATTTAGCTCCTGTTTTGCTCATTTTAACTTCTTCATCTTCTTCTTTCAGCTTTTCCCTCTTCAGGGATCACCACAGCGAGTCATCCTCCTCCATCTTATCTGTCCTCTGCATCCTCTGTCCTCACTCCGACTACCTCAATGTCCTCTCTAACTGCATCCATATATCTCCTCTTTATCTTTTTCCTGGCAGCTGCATTTCTAACATCCTTCTACCAATATACCCACTGTCCCTCCTCTGGACATGTCCAAACCATCTCAGTCTGGCCTCCCTAACTTTATCTCCCAGTTGTTCAACATGTGCTGTACCTCTGATGATCTCATTCCTGATCTTATCCATCCTTGTCACTCCTAAGGAGAACCTCAACATCTTCATTTCTGCCACTTCCAGTTCTTTCTCCTGTCTTTTTGTCAATGACACTGTCTCCAGACCATACAACATAGCTGGTCTCACCACTGTCTTGTAAACTTTTCCTTTGACCTTTGCTGACACCTTTTTGTCACAAATCACTCCTGAAACTTTTCTCTATCCACTCCATCCTACCTGGACTCTCTTTTTCACTTCTTTCCTACATTCCCCATTTTTCTGGACAGTGGACCCCAAGTACTTGAAGTCCTGCCCCTTTGTGACCTCTGCTCCTTGTAGCCTCACTGTTCCACCTGTCTCCCTCTCATTCACACACATGTACTCTGTCTTACTATGGCTGACTTTCTTTCCTCGTCTTTCAAGTGCATACCTCGACCTCTCCAAGTTCTCTTCCGCCTGTTCCCTGTTCTCATCACAGATCACAATGTCATCTGCAAACATCATAGTCCATGGGGATTCCTGCCTGACCTCATCTGTTAGTCGGTCCATCACCAGAGCAAACAAGAAGGGGCTCAGAGCCGATCCTTGATGCAATCCCACCTCCACCTTGAAGCTATCTGTCACTCCTACAGCACATCTCACCACTGTCCTGCTGTCTTCATACATGTCCTGTACCAGTCTAACATACTTTTCTGCCACTCCAGATTTCCTCATGCAATACCACACCTCCTCTCTTGGCACCCTGTCATATGCTTTTTCTAAATCCACAAACACACAATGGAGTTCTTTCTGACCCTCTCTGTACTTCTCTATCAACATCCTCAAAGCAAAGATGGCATCTGTGGTGCTCTTTCTTGGCATGAAACCATACTGCTGCTCACAGATAGTCACCTCTTGTCTAAGTCTTGCTTCCACAACTCTCTCCCAGATCTTCATTGTGTGGCTCATCAACTTAATTCCCCTGTAGTTGCTACAACTCTGTACATCACCCTTGTTCTTAAAAATGGGAACCAGCACACTTCTTCTCCATTCTTCAGGCATTTTCTCACCCTCAAATATTCCATTAAATATTTGAGTCAAAAACCTCACTGCCATCTCTCCAAGACATTTCCAAACCTCCACTGGTATGTCATCAGGTCCTACTGCCTTCCCCTTCTTCATTCTTTTCAGAGCTTTCCAGACTTCACCCTCACTAATCTTTCCCACTTCCTGGTCCACAGTTTCTATGACCTCCACTCTTCTTTCTCTTTCATTCTCTTCATTCATTAGCTCCTCAAAGTAATCCTTCCATCTTCCCATCACACTCTCCTCACTTGTGAGCTCATTACCATTCTTATCTTTAACAAGCCTAACCTGCTACCCATCCTTTTCAGCCTGATCCCTCTGTCTCGCCAATTGGTACAAGTTCTCACCCTGTTTAGTGTCCAGTCTCCAACAACTCATTGTACGCCCTCTGCTTTGCCTTGGCTACTTCCCTCTTTACTCTATGTCCCATCTCTTTATATTCCTGTCTCCTCTCTTCAGTCCTCTCACTGTCATATTTCTTCTTGGCTAATGTAGTGGGCATGACCTTGTCCACTTTTAAGACACCTGTGTACTTTTGAACTGCACTACACTAATCTCTTTCTTTGAACGGCGTCCTGCACTTCACTATTCCACCACCAGGTTTCCTTATCATCCATTCTCTGTCCAGATGACACAACAAGTACCTTCCTACCTGTCTCTCTAATTACTGTTGCTGTAGTAGCCCAGTCATCTAGAAAT
>JBBPBX010016446.1:0-22219 GCA_038048925.1 Garcialebias charrua
TCGCGCGGCGCTGTAGGAACGCTCGGCGGTGTGATCGCAGCTGCTGCTCCAGTCCTGAGACATTCACAGAGTTCAGAGGAGTGTTTCCAGTTAATTTATCCGTATGAGGCATCCTCTTATGGGAGAAACAGTCCTCCAAAAGCCGAGTGCCGAGTGTGGAACTAATGAATGTAAAATGGCGGAGACGGTATTTCCTGGTTCTTCTTCTTCTTCTTCTATAGAGTTGAATGGCGGTTGGCGAACTCATATTAAGCGCATTACCGCCACCTGGTTCCCGCAGGAAGTTGTTCAAAAAAGCACGAAATTATTTAAAAATAATAATAATGATACTTTACGTATTTATAAAGCCATTTGTAAAAACAGCCAACAGTGCAGCTTTAAGTAGCAAATGGGGTATTTTAGTTTTTTATATGAAGTAATAGATGTGTTTTTTTTTAAAACAATAAAAAACCTTTTTTTTATTGAAAGTTAGTAAGGTAAACATTTTTCTTTGATAATGCAGTTGATAATTACTTTTATTTACTTTGTTCTCTGAAATAAATTAGTAAAAATATGTTTTTGTCTGAATTATGGTGATTTTATGGTTCTGAAAATAACATAAGTGCTGCTTCTGGCTACAAGATCTGAAAAGTTTTCAGATCTTGTAGCCAGAAGCAGCACTCATAAATTACAGGTAAGCCATTTGATCGGTGATCGGTGATCGGTTTATGTGATCGGCTCACATATAGGCAATCGGTTTTTTGATCGGTATCGGTGATCGTCACACATAGGTGATCGGTATCGGTATCGGTTTTAAAAAACCTGATCGGCACATCCTTATTTAAAACCTTTGTCATAGATACTCGGTTTAAACCTTGAGTCCCAAGCAAACCAGCTCAGACTCTCCTTATTTCCTTTCCTAATTAAAATGATCTATTACTGTGTTCCATATTTCGATTGTAGTCTTAGTTATTGAATCTAGTTCGGGCGGCCGTGGTGTAGTGGTAATGGCAGTCGTCCCCCGATCGGAAGGTTGGAGGTTCGAATCTCGCGTCCGCCCACCATGTGTCGTTGTGTCCCTGGGCAAGACACTTAACCCCAAGTTGCTCCCAGTAGGTCTGGATGGCGCCTTGCAAAGCAGGCTGCCACTACCAGTGTATGAATGTGTGAATAAGCGCTTTGGGGCTCCTCACAGGGGGCTGGAAAGCGCTATATAAATAAGCTCCATTTACCATTTAAATTCCCTAAAAGTGTTCTGTCCGCTATTAAATTTCTAACTTCTATGTCCTTCCTACCTATTTCCAAATTCTTCCATTTTGAAATATATTCGTCATTACACCAACATATTAGGGGTCTGAGCTGTGCGGCCCAGAAATATTCTTTTGGGGCCGGCAAGCCCAAACCTCCTCCCTCTTTTGGAAGTTGGAGTGTTTTATATCTGAATCTAGGTTTCTTCCCGTTCCATATGAACCTTGAAATCCACCTGTCTCATTCTATAAACTGCTTTTGTGGTATAATTAGTGGCAGGGACTGAAACAGATACAGCAGTCGTGGAAGAATATTTATTTTAATTAGCTCCACTCTAGAACTGAGATCCAGGCCAATATCCATCCACCGCCCCAAGTCCTTCTTAATATTGTAATTTATTTTTAAATAATTAGCCTCATAGAGTTTATCAATTGTTTTAGTTATGTTTACCCCCAAGTAGTTTATAGATTTTTCATTCCATTTAAGTTTGTAGGTATCCCTCATTTTCTGCCGTGGAGAGTAATTTATTGTCAGAATCTGTGTTTTTTCCACATTAACTTTGTATCCAGAAAGTTTTCCATAATCTTCTAATGATCTCATTATTTTTAAGAAGTTTTCATCTGGATTTTTTAAGTAGATCAATATGTCATCTGCAAACAGCCCTATTTTATGTTCTTCCCCTCCTATTTCCATCCCTTTTATTTCCTCTTCCTATCTAATCATCTGAGCTAGTGGTTCTATAAACAGTGCAAAAAGATTTGGTGAGAGGTAGCATCCTTGCCTGGTTCCTCTCTCTAAGATGAATCTTCCTGACAGATTACCATTTATTTTAACCCTTGCAGTTGGCTCCCGATATATTGATTTAATACAATTTATAAATGTCTCATTAAATCCAAATCTTTCTAAAACCTTGTACAAAAAATCCCAGTTGACACTGTCAAAGGCTTTTTCTGCATCTATACTTATCAGGGCTGCACAATCTCCTCTATTTTGAAGATGATCTATAATATGAAGGGTTCTCCTTATATTGTCTTGTGTTTGTCTTTCTTTAATAAAACCTGTCTGATCCTCATCAGTTAAATCTCGCATCGAGTCCTCCATTCTTTTAGCCATGATGGAGGTAAACTGTTTATAATCTACATTTAGGACAGATATTGGTCTTTAGTTATGGCAGTATTCTTGATCTTTGCCTTCCTTTGGAATTACAGAAATTATAGCTTCCTTCCAAGAAGGAGGTATCTTGCCAGTCCTAAGACTAAAATTGAATGAATCATATAACAGTGGTGTTAATTCTTCTTTAAAAGTTTTATAAAAAAGAGGCTCCTAGTCCATCAGACCCTGGTGATTTTCCTGTTTTAGTCCTACCAATTGCCTTTGTTATCTCTTCCACTGTAATTTGAGAAGTCAGTGTTTTATTTTGTTTTGTTCCTATTGCTGGTAAGTCCAGTTTATCCAAAAAAATTCTCATCTCCTCTTCCCCTGCCGAAGACTGTTGAGCATATAGATTTTTGTAGTATTGCTCAAATGTTCTTTGTATTTCTTCTTGTTCATATAGAATTTTATTAGTTAATGGCTCTCTTATCAAAGTCAAAGTCAACTTTATTGTCAGAACTGCAATATGTACAGGACATACACAGAATTGAATTTTCGTTTCTCTCAGTCCCTCGGTGCAACAGTAACTATTTAAACATTGAAACACTGAAACATATAATAATAGACATAGACATATCTTGTGTATGTTACCTAATATTTGTTGTTTCTTAATGCGCCTAGCCAGATCTTTTGTAGCTTTGGGTCCTCCTTCATAATATTTTTGTTTAGTAAATCTGGTCTTCTTTTCTATCTTCTCCCATAGATTATTTTCCATTTCTTTCCTGGTTTCCTTAATGAGATTAAATATGTTTGGGTCGTTTGTTTGTTTATGTTGCTGTTCTAAATCCCTTAGCTTCCTTATTTGTTCTATGTTTCTAATCTAGCTTTCTTCATAAAAGCTGTATAAGAAATCATTTCCCCCCATATTACGGCCTTCAGGGCATCCCAGAGTATTACTGGGTCTACTTCTCCATTATCATTTTCCTCTCTGTATCGGGCTATTTCCTCTTTTACTTCACCAACTAGAACCTTATTATTTAATATTACTTCATTTAGTCTCCACAAAGTCTCTTTCTTTTCACTGTTCATGTTAAGCTTAAAGATCCACTGACGTGATTTTTCTACTAGTCATCAAATTGCTCAAAATATATATATTTTATCATTTAAATATGTTAGTTTTTGCAAACAAAATGATAAATCACTTTAATTTTGCTTTAAAAGTGATTTTGAACTTCAAGCTGTGTTTAATCGTGGGAAATCCGTTTACACCCGAACGCACCATCTGTGATGTAATGTCCAGAGTTGAGGCAGAGCTCTGAGCTTGTCACGGTGTGCGCAGCTCCACATGAAGGTCAGTCTGATACAGCATCAGACCTAAATTAGATCCTGTTGTTTCTTGTTCCATCACCCAAACTATTTTCTGCTTCCCAAAATGAAGACAAATAGCTCAAATCTTCACCTAGATTGATAAATTAGTCAAGTTTTAAAATGTCCGCTATTGAAGAGACTGGAGCCCTCTGCCTCTCACTCTGGACATTACATCACAGATGGTGCGTTCAGGTGTAAACGGATTTCCCATGATTAAACACGGCTTGAAGTTCAAAATCACTTTTAAAGCAAAATTAAAGTGATTTATCATTTTGTTTGCAAAAACTAACATATTTAAATGATAAAATATATATATTTTGAGCAATTTGATGAATAGTAGAAAAATCACGTCAGTGGATCTTTAAGATAGATTGCACTATGATCGGAGACATCTGATACTCCTATCCTACTTTCTTTCACTCTGTGTAGTTCCTTCTTATTCATTAACATGTAATCAATTCTGGAATAAACACCATGTGGTATCGAATAGTGAGTATAATCTTGATCCAAGGGGTGTAATTCTCTCCAGACATCTAGTATTGCCATTTCTGACATCATGGTGTTCATATACCTGATTGGTTTTTTATTATTTTTTTTACTTGTAGTATCCATCCTATACTTTAATACAACATTGAAGTCTCCGCTGCACAACAATATGCCCTCTGCTTCCAAATTAATGAGATCAAATATTTTTTTAAAGAACACTTTTATCACTTTCAGGTGGAGCGTATACATTGAGTAATGTAATTAATTGATTTTCCAATTTACCTTTTGTCATTAAGTACCTCTCCTCTTTATCCCCAATTTCCTTCAACATTTCAAACTTAACATTATTAGAAAACAATGTCATAACTCCTCGTTTATGCTTTTGTCCAAATGAACTGGAAAATGAGTTTCTATACCCCAGTTTTTTGTACTTTTCATGTTCTTTTTTCGATAAATGTGTCTCCTGGAGGAGAATAACTTGTACTTTTTCTTTTTTAAATTTATGTAAAACCTTATCTCTCTTCTTGATATTATTTAGACCATTAACATTCAGAGACACCACAGTTATATCATTAGACATTATTTGTATACTGTATTTTAATTTGCTTCACACCTTCTCCACTCAGCCACAAACTATAAACAAAAACTAAACCAAAAATCTGAACTTCCGACTAAAAATGGGCCACATTCCTGAGTGGCCCTGTCCCCCTGCTGGAAAGGGAGGGGGGTATCCACTTCGGGGTGAGGGCCCCCTCCTAGTGGATTTGGGAGAACCTATGTTAAGTTCTCCCGACCTTCTAGGTAAGTCAAACAGTCTCCTGTTTGATGGTTCTCCCTGTCGATGCTTGAACAGTCTTTAGAGAAGACTCTAGTCTCTTAAATTCCATGGGAGGTGGGACATGAAATTATAACAAAACGTCTGCCCTAATAAACATCTTCAAATTTATTTAAAAGTTTTAACTTAGAAATAGGCAGTGTTTTTACCTTCTTAATGAACCCATTTTGCCCCGTTACCTCCGCGTCCTCACTGTCCTCCTCTTTGAAACTCCTGCAGCCGTTCCCTCGCTCTGCTCCCCGCGTCCTGACCAGGATCCGTGACGGGGGGCCTGCTGTCCGTCTTCTGCTTGTTCCCGACGCGCTGCCAGGACAGCGCCGTCTGAAGCCTCTCCTCTGGTGAAGGTCCAGCGCTGTTCTTGCTCTCCACCTTCAGCCCTTGCTCCCTCATTTCCACTGCAGCCTCCTCCGCGCTGTTGTAGGTCTTGACACCGTCCGGCCAGTGAATCCGTATTTTGGTCATTGGAGTCTGGAAGCGAATACAGTATTTCTGTCTTTCAGAGCCTTTTTAATCTCGGAGTAAGATTTGCGTTTTTCTATTACCTCAGTGGGGTAATAATGGTCAAAAAATATCCGCCTCTCCTCGACTTGAACTTTCTTTTTCCATGCTTTTGCCAGGATCTCTTCTTTGGTCTCGTATTTGAGAAAACTGACCACTATGGACCTGGGATTAGCGCCCGGTGGTGGTTTCTTCCCGAAGCTTCTGTGAGCCCGCTGGATCTGCAGCTCGGTTCCGTCCGGCAGGGCTAGCTCACGATGTAGCAGCGCCTCCACCATTTCTCGCACTGATTCACTGTCTTGTTCAGCCACGTTGTAAATTCTCATATTACAGCGTCTGTTGTGATTTTCAACTTCAGTTAACTTATCTTGAAGTTTCTTTTGCTGTTTCAAAAGGCTCAGAATGGCACCTTTCGCTTCCGCGTTCGACTCCTCCAGCTCTCCTATTCTTCCCTGCGCCTCCGTGATGTCCTCCTGTTTCTGTATTTCCGCATCATTCTGTGCCACTTTTTTCTTAATTTCTTCTTTAAAACTCAAAAATTCTCGCTTTACCTCCTCTTTGAATTTGTCCTTGAATTTTATGAGATCCTCCTTCACCTCCTTTTTGAAGTCTCGAATTTCTGCCGTAATTGTTTTTAACCCCTCCAACACGGCTTGGAGCTGCTTCGAGTCTCTGCTTTCTTCTTCTTCCTGTACAACTTCGGAGTCTTGTTCGTCTGGCATTTTCTGCTTTACGCTTCTCGGTTTACGCCCTCCGCTCATTTCGTGTCAAGTTCCAATCGTGTTTAGATAATTTCTTTGATTTAGGGAGGCTTTTTATTCCTTCGACAAGGGAGCTCGATCTTATGCTGCCATCCTGCTCCGCGTCCTCCCGGGTGATGGATGGGTCCTCACAGTGATGGATGGACATGGACACCAGTGACCCCCGAGACTCAGGCCTTGTTATACTCGGCAAGACGGCCTGTCGCACGTCTTTTACCCCCCGTTGAGTGAGCAAACATTGCGCAACTTTTGGCCGCACTCCCGCTGTGATCCCCTGGTGACAGCCCGTCGTGTACATGGCCCCCAGTCAGAACTCCAAGACGCCGACGATGCGGCTCGCAGCGTGTGATTGGTTCAAAGTTTGTGGGCGTTTTTTGTTTTTGCTTTGACAGACATGGATACATGTACTGTAGTTTTGAAGAGAAACTTGTCTGTGTGTGCGCGCGCAGGGCAAACCGTGCGCCTCAGTACACTTTGCGCATTGCACCCAACACACACACACACACCAATACATATATATATATATATATATTTACGCGCGCGCACACAAAAGCATGCGCGCGCCTGTGTGCACCCTTTAAAAGAAAGCAAACTCCGCTGTTAAACAACAAGCCGTGATGGTCTAGTGGTAAATACGTTGCGCTGCCACTCAAAGGACGTGAGTTTGAATCTCACATGGTTGAGTTTTTTTTTTTTTTTATACGGTTATACGGGTACAGCGTGCAAAACTGTAACTAAAGCCTATTTTGTGTGAGAAATCATTTAATATCTTATATTTTTTTTATATATGTGATTGCTATTTGAATTGATTGTTAATTTTGTTTGAAGAAGGGGCAGAAATAATGAGATTTTTTTCTTCTTCTGCCTCCTTTCATTTCATGTATTGTTTTGTTTTATAATGTGGTTTTGTAAATAATTTTCTTGTGTTTTTACAATTTGAAATGAATAAATTCAATAAAAAAAATAAAAAAAGTTGGAAGAGGGAGGGAAGAGGGAGGGATTTATTATAATTTATCCCCCACGTCTTGCCAAGTATAAACACTCAATGCGGTCGGTGACACACACGCAATTGCATCATCGCTGGGTTCACTCAACGGGGGGTAAAAGACGTGAGACACTAGTATAAACCTAGCTTTAAAGGAAGAAGTGGTTAAAGATGATGGATGGATGAATTATTTGTTCCTAGATTTTTCTTTTTCTTTTATTGTTTTAGAGAAATCCAAGCAACTAAGCTATCCTAATACTGGTAATTTAAGAGTACAGAATTTAGTGCATTCCTGTATTATTTGTTCCTATTTTTTGTATGAATATCAAATGATGCAAAAAAATTGATACAGTACAGAACCTGAAGGTTATGCATCATAACCCATGTTCCCTGAAGGAAGGGAACGAGGTGCAACATATGACTATGGGAATTGCGCCCCCGCGCGGTTCACCTGAAGTAATACAATCATGCCTTTTCTAAAGGCAGGTGGGCGTCAGCGTCAACAATGAGGCCCCGCCCTCTTTGCATAAAAGGGGCTAATGCCCCACCTTCATTCTCAGGGTGCACTTCACCGAGCTTGGGCATTGAAAGGGCAAACATGTGTTGCACCTCGTTCCCTTCCTTCAGGGAACATGGGTTATGGTGCATAACCTTCAGTTCCCTTCTCAGTCAGTACACTGGGTGCAACATATGACTAAGGGAACGTAATTCAATCACGCCCTGGAAATGCTCTGGAAATGCATGCTTATGAGAACTTTGTACCTTAGACTACAGGCGTCAGCTGCTCTTTACTCTGTGGTTGAGAGAACAGCCTGAGTCACGTCACATGCTATGACATCTAAACTGTAGTGTTTCACAAACGTGTTTGATGATGCCCAGTTAGCAGCTGCACACATATCTGCTACTGGAACACCTCTGAACAAGGCCCAGGAAGTAGCTAGGCCTCAGGTTGAGTGAGCATGTACCCCACTGGGCACCTGTTGACCTTTGCTGCTGTATGCCCTTTTAATGGCCTCAGTCACCAAGTGTGAGAGACGCTGTTTTGACAGGGCTCTGCCTGCAGCAGGATTAGCTAAACACAAACAGTTGGTTTGTTTTTCGCCAACTGTTAGTTCACTCCATGTAGGCGCTCAGGGCCCTAACAGGGCAGAGCGCGTTCAGCCGCCTCTGTTCTGCAATTAGAACGGGGGAGGAGGAAAGGTTGAGAGCTCAAAGTCCAGACTTTTGGGATTTAAAGTTGGTACTTTTGGCACATATGCAGGGTTTGGACGCAAGGTGACCTTTGACCCGTCAGGGGCAAATCTGGTGCACATTGGATGCACAGATAAAGCGTGGAGGTCACCTACGCGTTTTGCTGAGCACCGAGCTAAGAGCAATGCAGTCTTATAAGATAATAAATCTATCTTAACGCTGCTAAGAGACTCAAATGGAGGCTCACACAGAGCATCCAGGACCAACTGTAGGTCCCACAGAGGGGCCAAAGTCCTGCTTGGAGGCCTCTTCCTCAACATGCCCTTCATGAACCGTATCATGAGAGGGTGGGCACCAGGTGATTTACCTCCCAAGCCCTCATGGCATGCCGAGATGGCTGATAAAAAGACTTTAATGGTGGAGAAAGAGCGACCCCTCTCTAGCAGGTCCTGTAGAAAGGTCAGGAGCTAGACCAGGTCACAGAAATATGAGATAATATTCCTCTCTACACACCAGGCCTCAAAAACATGCCACTTGCGAGCGTAGAGGGTCTGAGTAGACTGTGCTTTTACTCCCTGTACTGTGTTTACCACATTACTGGGCAGACCCGAGGCCATTAACCGGGCCCTTTCAGCGGCCAAGCCTAGAGTTGCCACAGTTCTGGGCATGGGTGAAGGATCTGCCCATGGGCCTGGGTCAACAGGTCCCTGTAGGGGGCAGCTGCCATGTTGTCCCTGTCAGTAGTGAAATCATCTCTGGGAACCATGCTTTCTGAGGCCACCTGGGGGCTATCAGTATTAGGGAGAGAGCTCCTCTTCGTACACGACCAAGAGGAAGAACCCGACGAACCCCACCAGGGACCACACACAATGACCCCCCGGGGTCAACAGCGACAAATACACAGGCCCCCGCCAGAGCCCGCTGCACCGACGTAGCCCCAGGGCCGGTCACCGATGCTCGGGCACCGGGGACGCCCACCCCTCAGGCCCAGACCCGACAGGACCAGAGGACCCGAGCCCCACCAGGCAGCCACCAGGCCGAGCCGACCAACGCCCAAGCGCCCAGCCCCAGATAGTGAGGGTCCCAAGCACGCCCGCAGGCAGAGGAACACCCACCAGGGGGCCACGTGGCAGGAGCGCGACACTAGGTAGCCTCAGAAGTATCAGAGAGGGGGCAGTCCAAGTCCCAGCCTGACACTTAAACATTCATACACAGACACACTCATTCAGACCCACCCTCATCCTCACCCTCAGTCATAGAAAGACAAACAATAACGACACGCTCCAATCATAATCCCGAAGCACACTCTATACCCCCCAGGTCCAAGACATGTGCCTGCTCCCTACATGGGGCAGCCCACATCCAAACCCAGGAGGTAGGCCCATTCATTCTGGGGTGGAGAGTAGCAGACATCCAAGATCCGGCCCACCCCGCGCCCCGCCGACAGGACAGGGCAGGACACTCGAGCCCAAGCAGCCCCAGGGGGAGCGCACTGCCAGTCCCGCCCACGGCAAACCCGCAGGCCCCGAACCCCCCCACACCCCAGCACAACCCCTGACGGCCCACCCCCAGAATGTCCGCCAGGCAACCAGGGGGGTAAGAGAAAAATAAATAAATAATATATATATATATAAATAAATACATAAATAAATAAAATTGAAATTAACAAATCAAGACCCCGACACACACACCCCCGTCCCCAAATGTACTGTTGGTGAGTGTTGTTCTAAAGTGTACTTAAAGGACAACACCCACCGTGACAGTAACAATTCACCATATTGGAGAATTACTGTAGTATTTTATGAATTTTATTTTCATTTTTGCATTTGGGCCAGGCGAGGGTTAAAAAAAAAAAAAAAAAACAACCCACTCCCGAATGAATCCGGAAACCTGGCCGAAAAGTCCCGAAGGGTCATGCCTCTTGTTACATGGATCTCCACCCAGAAGGCAGAAGGTAGGAGTGAGTTTCCATGGAGGTTTATGAGAGAGAGTGCGTTAAAACTGCATATTTCCTGCATATTTCCTGGTGCATTTGTGTGTGGACCAGCGCTCTGATTTTATTTATTATTTATTTTATAACACCGCTGCGGACCTGTTGCTGCTCTAATTCATTCTGCCCCTGAGGAGCGAGCCGCGCGCGGTCTCTGGCTCCTCGTTCCGCTCCGCTGGTCACCTTTGAAGTTCCTCGTGCCGGTGTAATTTGCTCCCTCGAGTGTATTTGCTCTCGTCAGCCTTGTTGCGGGGAGGTATCGTCCTATCTCCATAGGGAGGGTCGGGAACGCGCGCGGGCAGAGCTCAGCTGCGAGGCTGGGTGCCTTTCTGATCACGGGGAGAGAATAAAAAGTCGATGCGGAAATGAATGAATTTGTCGCGATCAAACGAATTAAACTAGTATGTCTAAGTGGATGCTCGCTCAGAATATGAGTGAGCGACAGCAGGATTAATCAACAGGCAGCTTTAGGGAATATTTAAAAATGCTTCCTTTTTCTTTTCCTCTGCTCGCCTGTAACTCCAAGGCGTCACTCTGGTGACGTGAATGCCCTTGTGAATGCCCATATATGGAGAGGGGCAGATTTTCCCGGAGCTGCATGCTAAAATCTGCTATAAATCATGAAATAACACATTTAGTGTTATTTCTCCACAATATAAGTAAACGCTCCTGTATTATTTTTAAATAAACTAATAAATATTAATGGCGATGCAATTTGAAAACATGGTGGGTGTTGGGCTTTAAAAAGGAAAGAGAAGGAGCAAAGGCTGGCATTGTACCAGTTTCCCCTCCACTCCAACTCTAACCCAAGCCCTAATTGTCTAAATGCATAATGTTGAGTGAGCATAGGCATGGGGGTGAGATTGGTGTCATCCCGCCACCCATAGCCATAGTGCTCAATCCATTCCCTATATGTGACTTTTATGAAGAAGTTTATGATGAATGTCTAAAGTGTATATAAAATTGAGTCCCAGGTGTTCTGAACAACAGAGATGTAGAACCATTGCAGCACACCCGAGACTCCGAGACTATACTAAAACTTCTAAAGTACATTTTCAGAATTCATGCAAAGACAGCAGATCATAGAGAAACACTCACTGCAGGACTTACACAGCAAACGCCTCACTCGGAAAGCCCACTGCATGGCAGGTGATCCCACACACCCACTACACAGCCGCTTTAGACTGCTGCCATCAGGGAGGAGACTGAGGAGTCTCCAGGCTCGAACCAGCAGACTGAGAGACAGCTCTGTTCATCAGGCAGTCAGAATGCTAAACACTCTGCCTGCTCTGCCTCCCCTCCCATTTGAACTGCCTTAACACAAAAAACTTTCTCACACATTACCACACAACACAAAGATTTTAACACTGGACTCTGTGTCATCAAACGGGTTATTCACTAAACTCTCGGTCATGTGCTCATTCAGTTTGCACTACTTCTCATATTTGCACTAATGTTTGTATTACATTACTGCCTATAGTCATACTACTGTTTACATTCACTGTTTACATTTATTAATACGGTTTACATTTATTACTACTGTTTACATTTACACTACTTTTATCTACACTACTGCAGATACATATACAGTATTCTCTGACTAGCCTTATCTAAGGATGCCAAATGTGCCTTATGTGCCTCACTGCATATGCCACTTTGCCTCTATACCAACATCAACTACCTCATACATATACTGTGTACATTAACTTATATGCTGCTGTGCCACTCTTTGCAAATGTCAATGCTAGAACCTTCAGTTTATTTTATAGATATACTTTTTATACTTTTTATACTACTATGCAAAAACTCAGGACAGTATTACACTTTTATTATTTCATTTTATGCTTATGTTCATTGGGTGTTTGGTGTTTCAGTGTTGGTGTAAATTTTCATACTTTTATACTATTATGAAAAAACTCAGGACAGTGTTACACTTTTACTATTTTATGCTTATGTTTATTAAATGTTTTAGTGTTTAGATGGTTACTGTTGCACCGAGGGACTGAGAGAAACGCAATTTCGGTCCTGTGTATGTCCTGTACATATTGCAGTTCTGACAATAAAGTTGACTTTGACTTTTGACTTTGACAGTTTTTAAAACACAAAAACATGTCAGAATACAACTTATTTTATGGAGGAAAAGAATAGGGCTGTTGATGAGGCCTTTTCATGAATTATAGACAACTTTTTGTTTCTAAGGTCAGGTGGCTGTGGCGGCCATCTTGAACTGGGTTGACTCAGAAACTTGATCATTTGTAGATGTACATACAAAGAATAAAAAGTGTGAGCTGGAAAACCTGAAACCTGTGAATCCTGCCTAACAATGGAAGAAGCATCTGCTGGAACCTGAGAGTCGTCAGGGTTTCACCATCCCTCTGAGGACCGTTTTCAGGGAAACATGGAAGTTCAAAAGTTTTGGACAGATCCCACTCCTCCCTCTTAATGGTTCTTTATCTAGACAGCAAAAACTAATTGAAGTGAAACAATGAAATGTCATCCGTCTTACAGAATTGAATCTAAATTGATTCTTGATGTAAAATAAATGTTTGTTAAAACTAGGTCTCAAATTAAAATTAAGATGTTTTGTTCTATTGAAAATAAATCAGTGCATTCCACTCAAATTATTACCAGGATGCAAACTATTCCACAATCATAAGATTTATTGCAATCAAAAGTTAAATGAAATCAAGAAATAGAGCAAAATAAAACAAAAGCTCTTACATCATCAAGTATGAAATTTGATAAACTTTCAACATTGATTTACAGTGGTATTAAACCAAACAGCTTGTTGTAAAAATGATTGGAAACATGATTGAATTATCACAGAAATATTTTGAACAGTAGCACTTCTAATTCTAATTCTAATTACTCACAATTCATTAAACCTTTATTTAGACAGGTTAATCCCATTGAGCCTCGAGGACTCATTTACAAGAGAGACCTGTTTTCAACAAAGAATGACAACAGCGACAACAATAGACAATCATAAGAGAGGCATACAGATTTATTTATTTTTTCAGGTCATTGGAGCAGAAGATTTACCAGGGAGACACAGACATCAACAGCCACCTCTTCAGCTCTTCTAGGAGGACACCACGGCATTCGCAGACCAACTGACTATTTAATAAGTAATACTTTAATGTTTTTAAATTTAATGAAAGACAAACCTTTAACATTTAAGGACAAAATTTAACAAAATTGTTTTCCAGTTTATAGCTTATTGTAAAAGCAGTTTCAAAGATCACAGTGTGACATTTTGCAATTTTAACATGAACCTTGTGCATTTCGAAATAATAAAAGTGAAGATTTTTTAAAAATACATCTTTATTGTAAAAATCTATACTAAAATGGAAAATACATGGGTTTAAAGCAGGCAGAGAAGGCAACAAGGTAGGATTATTAATCAGGTTTAAAAGTTACAGCTCATGAGGTACTCCATTAGAGCATGACATCTCTTCCACAACATTCTGTGGAAAAGCCTTTAGGGTGTTCTTCTTCTAGTGGTGGTTAGTAAATAGCTTAAGGGAGCACTACCGCCACCAGGTGGTAAGAAGAGTTGGATTCTGGACCCCGCCTACAGAACGGGTACAGAAGTGTAAATGGAAACACAACCACACACGACCTGACCCGAGCTGAACTGAACCGCACTGTAACAGTGGAAAAGGGGCATAGGTGTCTCTTTCAGAAAAGAGAGATGATTATCAGAGATATTTAATTATCATAGTCAGAATGGAACCAGGGGTGGTCAGGATGTAGACTCATCCTGAATTGGGAGATTAACACACACACAAGAAGTGGGTAGGAGACACAGTGTCTCTGAGGTCTGTGACCTCATTCACTGCTCTCTGTGTCTCTCAGCACTGAGGAGTTTTCACTACATTTTGATTCTTTATGCAACACTATTCTGAATGATGTGGCCCCAATTAAAATTAGGCGTTCAAAGCCTAAATCTGACCCGTGGTTGAGTGACCACACCCGTGCCATTAGGCAGGTATGCAGGAAAAATGAACGCAAGTGGAGAAAGGATGGTCTCCAAGTCTCATTTGATATGGTGAGAGAGAGTTGGCGTCGCTATCAACAAGCTGTAAAAACAGCCAGAGCCAAATATTTCTCTGACATTATTGTTGCCAACTCTCACAACCCCCGTGTTCTTTATGATACAATCAACACGGTCCTAAATTCACATGAACCGGTTCCTATTGAAGCATCTAAAGAACTTTGTGATAAGTTCCTTCAATTTTTTTTGGACAAGGTTACGAACACGAGGGCTTGTATTTCTTTTCCTTCCCATGACCCTTCCATCCTGGTCCCCTGTCCTGCACTTTTTGATCATCTGGAGCCTATTTCTCTCTCCTACCTAGAGAAAATTGTCACCAGTATGAAACCATCAGGTTCCCCCCTTGATGTTGTACCTCCTTGTTTTCTTAAGGAGGTATTTTCTACAGTTGGCTCTTTTGTTCTAAATTTGATCAATAGCAGCTTAATGTTTAGCGTGGTGCCAGGCAATTTTAGACATGCTGTGGTTCAGCCATTATTGAAAAAACCTGGCCTTGATCCTACCTCTTTGTCCAACTTTAGGCCAATTTCAAAGTTACCTTTTATTTCAAAAATATTGGAAAAAGTTGTTTACACCCAGCTGAAGGACTTTTTGGATGAATTTAAAATTTTGGAGGTCTTCCAGTCTGGTTTTAAAACCTACCATAGCACTGAATCTGCTCTTTTAAGGGTTTTTAATGATATATTTTTATCGCTGGATTCTGGAAACTGTGTTTTACTTGTGCTTTTAGATTTAACAGCTGCTTTTGACACAGTCGACCATGAAATTCTTATCGCCAGATTGGAGCAATGGGTGGGCATCACTGGCTCAGCTCTGCAGTGGTTTAGGTCCTACCTTTCAAATCGAAGTTTCAGTGTGAAGATTGATAATTTTACCTCTGCATCTGCTGCCCTCCCCTGGGGTGTACCCCAGGGATCTATCCTTGGTCCTCTGCTCTTCTCACTTTACCTTCTGCCACTCGGCTCTATTTTCAGGAAACATGGTGTGCAGTTTCATTTGTATGCGGATGACTGTCAAGTCTATTTTCCTGTAAAACAAAATGGCTCCACGCAGTCTCTTCTGGACTGTCTTGGTGACATTAGAGGGTGGATGGCGCTTAATTTCCTTCATTTTAATGATAAAAAGACCGAGGTTATGGTCTTTAGATCTAGTGCTCCTGACAGTCCCACCACTTTTGATTTTTCCTCTTTGGCCCCATATGAAAAGTCGATTGTGACAAATCTAGGAGTGAAAATTGACCCCTGCCTGAAACTGGACTGTCACATCAACAGCATGGTTAAATCCTCGTTCTTTCATCTGAGGCGCCTGTCAAAAATCAAGCCCCTCCTTTCTAGACGCCACTTAGAGACCGTAATCCACGCTTTTATTACTTCACGCCTGGATTATTGTAACTCTCTTCTGATTGGAGTAAATAAGGCCTCGCTTTCTCGGTTGCAGCTGGTACAAAATGCTGCTGCACGATTTTTGACTGGTACAGGCAGACGTGAGCACATCACTCCAGTTTTAATGTCCCTTCATTGGCTTCCTGTCCAGTTTCGAATCCATTTTAAAGTTTTATTGTTTGTTTTTAAGTCTTTGAACGGTTTTAGTCCCTGTTATCTGTCTGAACTGCTTCAACTTTATGTGCCATCACGTGCTCTCAGATCCGCTGACCAGATGCTTTTAGCAGTCCCAAAAACCTTTTATAAGACCAGAGGAGACAGAGCATTTTCAGCTCTGGCTCCTAAATTGTGGAACGAGCTGCCACTGAAGGTCAGGCAGGCCCCATCAATATCTGTTTTTAAAACTCGTTTAAAAACACATATGTTTTCATTGGCTTTTAAACCAGAATGAGTTCACATCTCTGTTTTAGTGTTGTATTGTTTTACTTGTGATGTACCGATATTTATATGATTGAGATTGATTGTTTTTATTGTTTTGTGCTTGTTTTTATTCTTGTACAGCACTTCGGACGGCTGCTGCTGTATTTTTAAGTGCTTTATAAATAAACTGGTATGGTATGGTATGGTATGAGGACGTTCTGTGTCTCTGAGGGACACTTTTGTCTCTGATAAGGCCTTGGTTGAATGGATGCTACATAATTTATGAAAAAAACTATAAGGTTAGTTTCATTAAAACTAGGGATGCACCAATCCACTTTAAAAAAAAACTTTTGATCCGATCATAATACCTAAATCTGGATGTCGACCGATACTGATGCTATTCCGATAAAATCATCATTATTGATTTTATTTGAGGCTGTAATAATCTCCTCTCTACAGGCAAGTACAATTTGTACAAACATAAGCATGCATGTCCAAAAACACAACTTGAGGTAAGTTTTAATGTTGGATAAGTTTCAAAGTTAGAATTAAATCCTGCTAACACAAAGCATGTTTTTATTCCTAGCTTTAAAGTCAGAGTCAGTCAGTCATAGAGTTTTACTGTCATACACACCACATGTGGTACATGGGGTGGAATGAGATTATGTACACAGGGTCCCAGTTACATCCCACAACAAAATGTAAAAGAAAAACAGTAATAAGGTCTAAGATATGAACTAAGAAAAACAGCAACTAAATATACACTAAGCACTAATAGCATAAAAACAATATGCTGAAGTGGATATTAAAGAAGTGGATATTAAAGTGATTAATGGTTCAAACATCTGCTAAGTTCATGGCAAAAACCAACACAGACATGTTCCTGATTTTAGTATTTTTACATCGCTTTATAATGTAGCTGTTTTGTTTCTTTTTTCTTAATTTAAATAATTTTCTTTTATTTTTCCAGTTCATATGTTTTTTATGATTGTCTACTGTTGTACTGATAAATATGTCCTGGAGGGTCAATGTAAACTATATCTTGGCTGCAAATATTCAATCAAGCAGCGAAGCAGGCAGTCTGATTTCAGTCAGCTGCACTCAGTCTGTTCCTCCTCCGAGACGGGCAGACTGAGCACAGCTGACAGATATTAGACTGCCTGCTTCAGACTAAACGAGAGGAACACACCGCTGAAGCCAGGGAGCTCGAACGTCCAAAGTAAAACTAACTTTACAACAGTGCCTGGTTAAACAATCCTTGTGCTCTTTAATGTGGTGCTTTTTCAGATGTTTATTAAGTTTGATGTATTGTAGGTCGCAACGGAGCTTTCTTCTCTTGGTACAGCGGCTCTGCAGACATTGCACGTTGCTGTCTTGTGGTGTTTAGTGTAAAATACTTCCACACAGCGGACATGTTAAGATGAAAAGTTGGTTAGCCGTTAGCCACAGTGCTGCTCTCAGTCCTCATGTATTTACTCACATTTTAGCTGGCTTCAAACTATGAAATGAATTTCCTTCAGAAAATCCATTCCATAGTTTGATTCCCTGCCTTGCAGAGCAGCCGGCAGGGAATCACATGTGGAGATGTTTCAGCAGACATAGACATTCATCATGGATCAGAAATATCTGCAGATTGTATCGGGGGAAACATGATAGGTAAATGATGCTGGTATAGGAGGCCGAGGCCAAAACTGATACCGGATCAGCCCCATCCTTAATTAAAACACAATTAGTTCATCTGCATGAGAAATCTGTTACTTAACCAATTAACTAACTGATTAAAGGGATTGTGACATGATTTTGTAAATTTGAATATTTGTCAGAACATATATATCTTATATCATTGAGCTCTGGTCGTTTTTGCATAATAAATTATAAATATATTAAAATTTCATTCCAAGTTATGATAGTCATTTCTCTGGGACACGCCCCTAAAATTCCGTGCATTCCGCAAAACCGTCATTTGACGTACACGTGGGGAGCCGCTGCTCAACGCGCATGTAATTAATAATGGCGGAGCATGTCGACTCAGACGAGTGCAGCATTTCTAGTGTTGATCTAAGCGATTTGTCTTCAGTTTTGGAAGGTCAATATAAGCAGTAGAAGTTTTAATCTTGCTCAAATCATTTTATTGTATACTCTATTAATGGAAAACTTATTAACTTTTACGATTCAGCTTTAAAAAAACGTGCAGGGAGCTTCGTGGCTTTGAGCATGTCCGATTGCGTTTGAGATCTATCATTTTAAGACAGTAAATCATCCAAAACTCTCATTAATAGACTCTCCCCAAATAAAAACAAACAGATCGTACCTGATTGCGCCGACATAATTTAAAAATACCTAAATAGCACCCGTGTTGACTCGGGAGCTATGCTAATGTCTGTTAGCAAGCAGATGTCGGCAGATAGACCTCACGTCTGACATATATCTTTTTTAAACAGTAAATCATCCAAAACTCTCATTATAAGACTCTCCCCAAATAAAAACAAACAACAGATCGTACCTGATTGCGCCGACATAATTTAAAAATACCTAAATAGCACCCGTGTTGACTCGGGAGCTATGCTAATGTCTGTTAGCAAGCAGATGTCGGCAGATAGACCTCACGTCTGACATATATCTTTTTTAAACAGTAAATCATCCAAAACTCTCATTATAAGACTCTCCCCAAATAAAAACAAACAACAGATCGTACCTGATTGCGCCGACATAATTTAAAAATACCTAAATAGCACCCGTGTTGACTCGGGAGCTATGCTAATGTCTGTTAGCAAGCAGATGTCGGCAGATAGACCTCACGTCTGACATATATCTTTTTTAAACAGTAAATCATCCAAAACTCTCATTAATAGACTCTCCCCAAATAAAAACAAACAACAGCTCGTACCTGATAGGCAGTAAGATGGTCGCTGCAGACATAGGACTCTCAGTTGGAACCCATCGGTCACAAGTTCTCTGTACTTCCATTCTAGGCAAAGTTTCTCATCTTTTGGGAATTTGTGAAGGCTCACTTGTTCACTGCTGATATTAGAACACCCAAATGCGCTACAACGTGACAGCATTTTTCAAGTTACACCAAAAAAAAAAAGAGTCGATCTTTCACCAAACAAAGGGGCAAGCCAGGCTCCGCCTTATGCCCAGTGCCCACGTGTACGTCACATGAAGATTTGCATTAATTCACGGGGCGTGTCCCAGAGAATTTATGGTAAAAAATTACCATAAATTGGAATGAAATTTTAATATATTTATAATTTATTATGCAAAAACGACCAGAGCTCAATGATATATGGTGTAGTGGTTAGGGCGTTTGACTTGGGACCCGAAGGACGCGGGTTCGCGTCCCGGCCGCTACACATCTTGGGGTGTCTATGAGTGCACACCTATTTCTCCAGCTCCCCGAGCGCCTTCTATGGCTGCTCACTGCACCGCCTGGTAGGTGGTTGGGTTAAATGCAGAGACGAATTTCGTCTGTGTATGGGAAACATACGCAGATGACAAGATTAGACAATTATTATTATTATTATATATATGTTCTGACAAATATTCAAATTTACAAAATCATGTCACAATACCTTTAAGGCTTTGGCTGGGCTCTATGTCTGCTTTAAGGTAAATAAGATTGGCTCGTACTGTTCCACATAAACAAATGTTGGTTTTGGTCCGTGCCGGAAGTCGCACCCATAATTCATGCAAGACACCATGGGGCCTAGGAATAAGGTGGATAGATTGAGATAAGGGCTTTGTGATGGCCGTTTCAAAACATTGCATCTGTTGTACTTAAACCATTTTTTGAAAATAATTTGTCTTTGCTTTCACTCATTGTCCATTGGAAAGAATCATTTGTACTCAAGCTTCATGGCTAATGTGTTGAGATGTTGCATCAATAGTTCTTTCCTGGTAATGCCATCTGTATTCTGATGTGTCTCTCCTGCAGCAAAACACTCTCACAATATAATGCTGCTACATCCAGACTTCGCAGTAAGGATTGTGTTCTCAGGCTTGCAAAGTTTCCCATTTTCCTATGTAACGATTGTCATTATAGCCAAACGGTTCACTTTTAGTTTCATCATGCAGGACTTTCACCAAAAACTACGGTCTTCTTCCCTTTGCACATTTACAAACTGTAATCTGTCTTTTTTTATGTTGCTTTCACAGTAATTGCTTCTTCCTCTCTCAGTGGCGTTCAGATTATCTGAATCTATAGACTAATCAGAGCTTTAGATCACTTTCATACACCGATGGGTCACACATCAGAGGCAATGAGGGGTTCAGGGTCTTGCCCACGGACACTTCAACATGTGACTGGATAGTGGTGGAATTGAACCCCCAACTCTCCCATTGGAGGACGACCGCTCTAACCACTCAGCCACAGCTGCCCCTCAGTTATGGGTCTTTATAGTGTGTGCAAACATTAATTTCAATTCAATTCAAAATACTTTATTAATCACAAAGGGAAATTAAATTAAATGTACCGGTAGCTGTTATCCTCATTTCAAGAGATGTTATAGATACTGATGGCTGTAGGCAGGAAGGATCTCTAGTAAAGGTCCGTCCCACAGTGGATCAGAAGAAAATGGCAACAGATGCCATCCGATCCATCCACCCAGTAGGGGTTGAATAGACTAGTCAATTCTAGGACATCTCACGAGTTTTTAAATTTCACGTTGACTAGTCGCAGTCTGTGATTGTGTCACGTGATCAACTCTGGGCCGCTGGCTACAAAACTGATTTTTCCAAGCAGATGGAAGGCGAGGAGCAGGCCAAATCTTCCCAAACAGGTAGAAATTCATCAACAGTGTGGAAGTATTTCACTAAAGACGATGTTGTTTTTAGTTTTATTTTATTTATTCCACTAAATAAAATAAAAATAAAAACAGGGGTGCGCTCCACCGGAGAATCCACCACCGTGCACCACCGCTGGTGGAGAATCCACCACCACCGGGGTGGTTTATTTTATTTAGTGGATTAAATAAAATAAAATAAACTTTTGCATCTTAATAATAGTATTGGTTTTCCTGTTACTTATTTGCAGTATGATAAATGGTAGGAGCATAAATATATGCTCCCGAGTTTTTTTTGTTTCTTTGTTTCTTTGTAAATAATAAATTACTTTTTTTCAGCATCTTGAGTTCCTATGATATCAACAACTAGTCGACTTGACTATTATCATGTTAATGTCGACTTTAAAAAAATATGTAGTCATTCAACCCCACCACCCAGACTCAGCTGACCTCTCGGTTCCCCGTGCTGCAGAACCACCCGAATGCCAGGCAGACCTCCTCCGAGAGCGATGGTCACTCCTCCCAGCAGCCTGCTGAGCTCCTTGTCGCTGCGGATAGCCGGCTGCAAGTGCTGGGGGATGACCCTGTCCTTCTGCTGTCATGAGCTACGTTTCCTGCCAGTTCCAGGATTTCATCAGTCAGTGATTCGAGCACAGCCGGCAGGGAGACAGGAATGCATCTACGGCGCCTCCTTTTCAACTCATTTGAAATTTGGGGCTGTAGCCGAGTTATTATTTGAGCTTTTGAGATGATAATCAGCAGCTCCTGGTTGTAAAAAAACCGCCTTGTTGTCATGGTTACGCATCATAACAAATGCCCATCCATTATCTTTTACCTGCTTCTTCCGTTTTGGGTCACGGGGGTCGCCGGTGCCCATATCCAGCAATCACTGTGCGAGGGGCGAGGTACACCATGGACGGGTCACAAGTCCATCACAGGGACACATGGAGACAAACAACCATTCATTCTCTCACTCACACCTAGAGACAATTTAGAGTTACCAATCAGTCTAACATGCATGTTTTAGTTCTGTGGGAAGAAATCTGAGTACCCGGAGAAAACCCACGCATGCATGGAGAGAACATGCAAACTCCACCCAGAAAGGCCCCCTGACCGAGATTTGAACCGGCAACCTTCTCGCTGAGA
>JBBPBX010016446.1:27903-48146 GCA_038048925.1 Garcialebias charrua
ATCGGCTCCAAACCTCCTGTAAGGCAGGATGGAGCGCGGCTGCTAGCTGTTTCAGCTTCAGAGGGGGACGTGTTCATGAATTCCGTGTCCAGGGAGTCCAAAAATTTGTTGAACGAACAGTCCCCTCTCGGTTGAAACTTGTCCTCCTTAGAGGAAAAGAGTTCACACCGTTGCTGCTTCTCCTCAGCCGAAAAACTTTTACAGGCTTGACAGGAGAAGAGTGGATCCAAAGCTTGCTGAGTGTGGTCAGCTCCCAGGCAGCTTTCACCACGGCATGCATGTCCATCGATAAAAAGTTGCTCGTCTGGCACATGGGGCACAGACGGATGGTCTTCTTAGTTGAAGTCATCTTTCTTCTTCTTCTTCTTCTTCTTCTTCTTTTCTGTTGTTTTCGTAGAAGTAGTGTTCTTCGCATTGGCTGAAGAAAAATGGGAGTCGAGCTCCGGTCCAGCTGCAAGTTATAGCGGACCGAATGGGGCCCACACGGCAGGTGGGCGTGGACTAGAAGTTTTCAGTGTTTCAGTGTAAACCCAATAGCGGCCTTTTTTAAAGGGCATAGCTTATACAAAATAGAGCAATACGCCGAACAGCCGCACGAACATGAGTCTGTGTGATCAGATGAGTATGAATGAACACAGCAGCATGAAATAAATCAGCAGCATGAGATCAGCAGCATGGGTCATCAGTAGCACATATCAACAATCAAGTGGCACTACAGTGTGGGTCCTCGCCGCTGCTGATGGTCATCTCAATGTGGGCCATGATAAGTCCCCCAAAGCATCCAGCGACCATTGGGGTGAGGGACACTGGCAAACAGCCATTCAGACATCACAGTAGAGCTCATTAGAACTGGGATGAACATGTAGGAACATGATGTCATCATGTTCATGAACATGAACAGCAGCCTGAACATGAGTCTGTAGTGAGTGGATAGGATAGGTATGAATGAATACAGCAGCATGAGATCAGCAGCATGGATAATCAGCAGCACAAATGAGTGGCATACCACCAATTAAAGTATCATTACAGTGATTTTTCTGTTAGGGATTTATGAGTCTAACAGCTTCAGGGTAGAAACTGTTCCTTAGTCTAGTGGTTCTTTCAAACAATTAAGAATAAAAAACATTGTGTTTTTCCTTTATTAGGACTTGAATTCTGTGTTTCCATTGCTTTATTTTTTAATCCATGCTGTAACTGGTAAATTACTTGGTTAACTTCAAAAAGGCGTTCAATCCAAGATCAACTGGACTTTATTTGTTGCAGAAAACATTTTGACTCCTATCCAGGAGGCTTTTTCAATTGAAAAGGCCTCCTGGATAGGAGTCGAAACGTTTTCTGCAACAAATAAAGTCCAGTTGATCTTGTATTGAACGCCTTTTTGATTTTATCATGTCCTGGGCGACTGAGAATCTTCACCAGCATACTTGGTATTGTTTGCAGAGAGCGTTGAAAGGTCATTAAGAAAGCAAACAGTATCTGTGATACTGTATTAGGTTTGTTTTGAGCATGTTAGGTTCAAAGCAACATTCAGTCAGCAGCTTCAAACATAAAGCTACATTCCACTTTAAATTTAGGAGATTTGATTATTTTTTTATCTTTGCACAAGAAAAACAAAAGGTTTTACAATATAAAATGCATGGTTAGGTAAAAGTAACTATGAAGCAGCTCTGCTCAGACATGAGGATTAGCAGATGAAATTCAAGAGTTAAAATGGATTGAAATATAAAGCATGAAAACATTTGCATGTTTCATATTGCACAAATGTGGGTGTTGTATTTCCTGTATGACTTCCTCCAACATGTGATAAAGCAAAAAATGTATTTTATTTGCAGGTCAAAGATAAACAAGATTTTGGAGTTAAGTGTTGAGTCACTGCTGGACTCCAGAACAGGAGAAACTCTGTAAGGCAAAGAAATTAGGTTACAGTACTTTGGTGTATTCTTGTTTTAATGTATTGAATTTTAAAGAAACAGTCGGGTCATTTTTGAAGTGATATTCTGTCAAATAGTCATCTTTAGTTAGTAATTTATCAGCCTTGATTGTGTCAGAGCACAGAGTTTGGAGTGAAGCAAATAAAAAATCCCAGGCCTGGTTACTGACTGAACAAGTTGTTCTCAAAAACAACAGTTGAACTGAACAAGTTGTTCTCAAAAACAACAAACTGGTGGGAAAGAATGTTACATTAGCCAATGAGAAACCTCTATACTTTTGCATGAGAGCTTGTCTTTAGTTTGTTCTCTGTTTTCTTGATTGAACAACGTCTGCGTTTGTATGCCAATATTGTACAGGTTTGTATCTTCTCCATCTCACTCTGTCCTCTGCGTCCTCTGTCCTCCTTCCAACTACCTCCATGTCCTCTCTATCTGCATCCATATATCTCCTCTTTTGTCTTTTTCCTGGCAGCTGCATTTCTAACATCCTTATAACAATATACCCACTGTCCCTCCTCTAGACATGTCCAAACCAACTCTGGCTAGCTTCTATAACTTTCTCTCCCAGTTGTTCAACCTGTGCTGTCACTCATTGCTATTCTTATCCATCCTTGTCACTCCTAAGGAGAACCATAAATATTTATTTCTGCCATTTCCAGTTCTTTCTCCTGTCTTTTTGTCCATGTCTCTGTCTCCAGACCATACAACATAGCTGGTCTCACCACTGTCTTGTAAACTTTCCTTTGACCTTTGCTGACACCTTTTTGTCACAAATCACTCCTGAAACTTTTCTCCATCCACTCCATCCTGCCTGGACTCTCTTCTTCACCTCTTTACCACATTCCCCATTTTCCTGGACAGTGGACCCCAAGTACTTGAAGTCCTGCACCTTTGTGACCTCTGCTCCTTGTAGCCTCACTGTTCCACCGGCCTCCCTATAATTCACAAACGTATTCTGTCTCATTATAACTTTCACTCCTCTTATTTCTAGTGCAAACCTCCACCTCTCCAAGTTCTCTTCCACCTGTTCCCTGTTCTCAAACAGATCATAATGTCATCTGCAAACAACATAGTCCACGAGGACTTCTGCCTTCTGTTAGTCGGCCCATGACCAGAGCAAACAAGAAGGGGCTCAGAGCCGATCCTTGATTCAAGGATTCAAGATTATTTATTTGTCATTGGCACCCCACGTGGTGGTACATGTAGTGGAACAAAATTATGTACACAGGGTCACAGTTACATCCAACAGTAAAATGTAAAAGAAAAAGAATAATAAGATGTAAGATATGAACTAAGAAAAACATCTACTAAATAATACACTAAGCACCAGTAGCATAAAAACATTATGTTGAACAGCAGCACGAACATGAGTCTGTGCGAGCAGATGAGCATGAATGAACACATCAACATGAAACAGATCAGCAGCAACATGAAACAGATCAGCAGCAACATGATGTGATTTTTTTCACAGTGATTATTCTGGTTAGAGATTCAACAGCTTCAGGGTAAAAGCTGTTTCTCAGACTTCTGCTGCTAGACTTCCTGACCGGGAGACCACAGACAGTACGGATCGGGAGTAACACATCTAGCACCATCACATTGAACACAGGGGCCCCACAAGGATGTGTGCTGAGCCCCCTTCTATTCACCCTGCTAACACACGACTGCACACCATCGTACAGCTCCAACCACTTCATCAAGTTTGCGGACGACACAACAGTGGTAGGTCTCATCAGCAACAACGATGAGACGGACTACAGGAACGAGGTGAGCCGCCTGGCCTTGTGGTGCGGACACAACAATCTCACTCTCAACGTGGAGAAGACAAAGGAGATTGTCGTGGACTTCAGGAAGAGGGATGCACAACATGCCCCTCTGACCATCAACAGCACCGCAGTGGAGAGAGTGGACAGCACCAAGTTCCTGGGAGTGCACGTCTCAAAGGACCTGTCCTGGAGCAGGAACACTGCAGCACTGGCGAAGAAGGCTCACCAGCGCCTCTACTTTCTCCGCAAGCTGAAAAGGGCTGGAGCTTCAACCTCCATCATGTGCACCTTCTACAGAGGTGCCATAGAAAGTGTCCTGACCAGCTGCATCACTGTGTGGTTTGGTGCATGCACTGCATCCTGCCGCAAGAGCCTCCAGCGCATCGTGAAAGCAGCTGAGAAGATCGTCGGCACCTCCTTGCCCTCACTGCAGGACTTACACAGCAAACGCCTCACTCGGAAAGCCCACCGCATGGCAGGTGATCCCACACACCCACTACACAGCCGCTTTAGACTGCTGCCATCAGGGAGGAGACTGAGGAGTCTCCAGGCTCGTACCAGCAGACTGAGAGACAGCTCTGTTCATCAGGCAGTCAGAATGCTAAACACTCTGCCTGCTCTGCCTCCCCTCCCATTTGAACTGCCTTAACACAAAAAACTTTCTCACACATTACCACTCAACACAAAGTTTTTAACACTGGACTCTGTGTCATCAAACGGGTTATTCACTAAACTCTCGGTCATGTGTTCATTCAGTTTGCACTACTTCTCATATTTGCACTAATGTTTGTATTACATTACTGCCTATAGTCATACTACTGTTTACATTCACTGTTTACATTTATTAATACTGTTTACATTTATTACTACTGCTTTACATTTATTAATACTGTTTACATTTATTACTACTGCTTTACATTTATTACTACTGTTTACATTTACACTACTTTTATCTACACTACTGCAGATACATATACAGCATTCTCTGACTAGCCTTATCTAAGGATGCCAAATGTGCCTTACTTCATATGCCACTTTGCCTCTATACCAACATCAACTACCTCATACATATACTGTGTACATTAACTTATATGCTGCTGTGCCACTCTTTGCAAATGTCAACGCTAGAAACTTCAGTTTATTTTATAGATTTACGTTTTTATACTTTTCATACTACTATGCAAAAACTCAGGACAGTATTACACTTTTATTATTTCATTTTATGCTTATGTTCATTGGGTGTTTGGTGTTTTAGGGGTGTTTGGTGTTTCAGTGTTGGTGTAAATTTTCATACTTTTATACTATTATGAAAAAACTCAGGACAGTGTTACACTTTTTTACTATTTTATGCTTATGTGTATTAAATGTTTTAGTGTTTAGTGTTTAGATGGTTACTGTTGCACCGAGGGACTGAGAGAAACGCAATTTCGGTCCTGTGTATGTCCTGTACATATTGCAGTTCTGACAATAAAGTTGACTTTGACTTTGACCAGGGACACTTCAGCATGTGACTGATGGTGGAATCGAACCCCCAAGTCTCACATTGGAGGACACCTGCTCTGACCACTCAGCCACAGCCGCCCAATTAACTTGAGTACCATTTTATGTTAAGGCCATTAGTTTATAATTTTTGTAACCAAGATTTAAAAGCAATAAATTATTTTCATTAGTTGATATTAGAGCCCGAACAATACAGAAATGTGGGATATCGCCAACACTGATATATTTTTGGGTGGTGGGGTGGGGGTGGGGGGGTTATACCAATAACTTATATAATGGCTGAAGGTTTTCGAGCTTTGTCCACCCCCAAGAATCTAAGTAAACAGCTACTGTACTTTAAAACCTGTTTAAATTAACACTTGAAATCTTGAAACAGTCTTCTTAACATGTGTTCACATTTTTATCCTACACTATTCATCATAAAATTATCAAGTGTGTTACAAAAATATAAATTAAACTAAGAAACACCCTTCCCTGTTCATTGTTTAAATGGTCAGTCACATATGGTGAAGGTCTAATTAGTGTTGACCATGGCAGCATTTTTTTCTTTGCAGCGAAGTTAAGATTTCACGAAAACAATGCATTTCATTGAGGACAACAAAGATAACATTTCTTTTTTTTTTGAATATATATATTTATTCAGAATGTACAGCTGTATAAAATTTACATCCATTGTACAATATTATTGTGTTGTCCTTAAGGCATTTCTATAAATAAGTTCATAGGGTTAAATACAAAGTAAATAATTATAAAAACATGTTGGTGTTATTAAAAATGTTTGCAAGTTGTTTGGACAAACAATTCATGCTTTATATTGTATTTCCCTTTTTTTTAGAAAGAAAAGAAAGAAAAATGAGAAAAAAAAGAAGAAAAAAAGGAAAAAGATAAAAAAAGAAAAATAAGAAAATAAAATAAATAAATAAACACCCATCCCACCCACTCTCTCAATGTAGTAACATAGGCAATAATATTACATTTTAGAATTAAACTTTTTGAAAGGTCAGAGTTAAAAGAGAAGAATACAACAGAAACGTTTAAAAGGATTAACATAAAACAATTACATTGATACTCATAACTCTCTCAGATCTAATCTGGTTAGAATGTCCAGGAAGGGTGTCCATATCCGGTCAAACTTGGATAATGTCCCACGTGTAGAATGTAGAATTTTTTAAGGAGTGCAATATGATAACAGTTCGTTGATCCAATGTTTTTGGTTTGGTGGTTCTACAGATTTCCAATTCTTAAGAATACACTTTTTTGCAGCAGATGATGCTAACAAAACAAAGTATTTCTTGCAGGGATATATATTCAAGGACATAACATCTCCAAGTATCCAAATCCTGGGGTCAACATCTAAAGAAAGTCCACAAACTGTTGAAGTTGTCAGAATTACATTATTCCAGTAGTTTTGCAAATGTACACAATTCCAAAGCATATGAAGAAGATCACCTACAGTTGTACCACATCTCTGGCATTTGTCAGTGATATTGGCATTCATTTTATTCAATTTATATGGGGTATAATATATGCGGTGAAAAATATTAAATTGAGTTTGCCTGTGTTTTGTTGATCGTAATATTGTTTGGGATGAATTTAGTAATGTATTCCAGTTTTTGTCATCATATTTACAATTTAAATCCGATTCCCATTTTGATTTATTTGAGTACTTCTCATAAGCTGGTAAATGGTCAATAACAGTTTTATAAACACAAGAAACAAGTCCTTTTGTATTGGTACGTTTGGGGTCTAGTAAGCATGTTTCCAGCGGAGTTTCATCTGGTTTATTTGGAAATATCTCTAATGTTAGGCTCTTAATCCAATGTCTAATCTGAAAATATTTGAAGTGATTGTGCCTATGTATGTCGTAGCATTCAGACAATTGACTGAAGCTGGCAAAGACATTATTAATATAGAGGTTGCTGACTGTTCTAATGCCTTTTCTATTCCAAATTTGTAGTATACCATCTGCTATAGGTTTAGGAATATTAGGGTTGCCTTTAAGTGGCATGTTAACCAACAATCGTGTGTTTAGTTTTAAGAGAGTATGTAACTGAAGCCATGCATCGTAGGTAGCTAAAATTAAAGGATTTGATGTAATTTTAGTTAGTTGCTTTTTTGAACCCAAGAATGGAATAATTGCCAATGATACAGATTTTAATTCTTGTTGTTTTATAGAGAGCCACCTCATATCGTTGCCATTCGAATAAGTCCACATCCATAAAATACGGAGCTGGGTGGTTAAATAATATATTCTAAAAGATAACATTTCTAACACTGATATATATTTACCACTATTTTAGTGTTCATTTCAGTCCATATTCTCTGGGTATTCACTATTCAGCTAATCCTCACAAGACTTGATTCAAAAACCACAATGTAATCATAATCTTACCTTTGATCAAATGTTTGCTACAAAGATGAGCATGCTCCCGTGGCTGTCAACATTTCCTGATTCTTCACCTACATGACAGCATTATTGATCACTCCAGATCAATGTTGTGCACCATAATGTTTTGTCCAATGCTTTTTGACGTAGTTAGTGGGTCACGTGACTGAAAACTATTCAACGTAACCAAACTAGATTTTTCAGAAATTTTCTGGACAATGATTTTGTTTTAGTTTCCCTAAAGCATAAACTAATGCTATTCCAGGATTTACGGCTCAGTAAAGCTCCACTTCCCAACAGCCCAATCCATCTGTTCTCTGACTGGATTGTTAAATTTGTGATTGACATGACATTGACCAATCAGCTGAGAGGAAGAAAAAATTCTGGTCAAAATTTGTATGTAAAATATACTCACAGGAAAGAGTTTTACACATACTTTTTTTGATTTGTATCTATAAACAGACCTTCTCAAAACATATTTTTAACTTGTGCTATTACATTTTTACACACACAAATCCCTATCTACACATGTTCAAAACACAAATACATTTTACAAGGTTACAAAACATACAGGCTACAGGTTCCAGACACACACAACTAGATTAAAAGCACAAAATATTTATGATTGAAATTTGTGCCCTCAAGCGAGCTCTGTGAACATGTTTTGAGCAGTCATTATTTGAAAACCATGGTCGATTTTTTGTGCATAGCTTGTAAAACAATATTCTTGGCAGTGCACATTTTTTTGTTGCTTAGATCTGTCCACATTGTATTTGACAGGCTTCTTTGTAGGCATAAAAAAAGATTTACAGAAAGAAAAAGTCTGTTAGCATGCAAAGAGAGAGATAAAATGATGCAGATAATTGGGCTGGCATTCCACCAAAAGAAACAAGTTACTGTAATAGTTAATGCAGAGTCATTTAGTCAATAAAAGCAGGGACACAATCAATAAGAAGACCAGAACCAAGTATTCTCAATCAGCCAAAAATATATTCAACACAACATCCTTAAATGTAAAAATGCTGATCCCCTACAAGATTCATATTCACAGTGTGGATGCCTTTTCTTGGTCAGCAGCTTTGTTTTTGCCCAACAGCCACCCACTCCAAAGGAGACAGCTCATTCAGCAGTCATCTTGTAGGAATCATCAGAAAACTGGGGCACCAGCAAATTTGGTGGAAATAAAATTAAGGAGCAATGCTCAGCTTCACTTACACACACAGTTTATTAATGAAAGACATGCTCTGTCTTGGTGGGGCCATCTGCAAGTTTAAAAGTCGAGTAGAGCTTGAAAAGTCCTAAATAAATATTTGTTCATTCAACCTTTATTTATAGCGGTTAATCTCATTGAGCTTCGAGGACTCATTTACAAAGGAGACCTGTTTTAACAAAGAATGATGACAACAGTAAACAATGACAATTGTTATCTACAAACCTACAATTGTAGACTATCATAAAAGAGAGCAGATATATTGAAAAAAATTAATGGAAGAAAATTATATTTAAAAAAAAACGGAACAAAAACAGCTGCATTATGTAAATATAAACAATGTCAAATAATAACAACAAATATGAACAATAAATATGAATCCATTCAGATAATCACACAATTTTATTATTATTGTTCCAATGATAATCAAGCTGGTCATAAAAAATAAAAGTCTAGGGTTCCTTGAAAGAATAGATGCAGTGCCCATTGCCCTTTCATGCCAGAGAACTAGATAGATAGGTTAAACTAAGATACAGTATTTTCTGGACTATAGATCGCACCTTTATATAAGTCGCTTTGTCCAATTATTGTCAATAAATTGGAAAAATCCATAAACATGTTGCACCTTTATATAAGTCGCATCTATTATGCGTCACCGCTACGCGACGCGTCAGCGCGTCATTTGCCCTGCTGAAAATGACGACCACAGAAGCATGCACGGAAGGACTTTTCACAAGATTAACACGGTAAAAACAATTATTTGTCTGCTGAAAATTATAGCAAACATGTGTCTTAGCTTAACCGTTCCTTAATAAATTCACGTAATGGTCAAATCTGCTGGATTTAAAAATTTTCGCTTTGAAAAAGTACAAGGAAAAACAACGAAGCTAACCGCGACACATTTACGTCTATAAAACATCAAATTTTATCTCAAATAACTCCAACAACTAACATTTTGTAAATGTACATCTAGTGATTACTCTCTGTAAGTTTGAAAAAAATCTGTCCTGTGGTTCTTGACTTATCTTGCTAACAAACACAGCAAAAAGTAGTTACCTCCAGAGCAGGAGGCCGGGCAGCGACAGAGTCAGTCCGAGCAGAGGAGGCATTTTTCGGACACATGAGCTGGAAACGGCCGGTGGACTCTCTGGAAGTGCCCCCTAGCGGACAAAAGTGGTACTGCACCATTTTTTGCCAAAATGAAAAACGGTCATATCTGAGCCAAAAATTGGTCTAAAAATATGGGGAACAATCCATAAACAGGTCTCACCTCTCTATAGGTCGCAGGGCATGCAAATTAGGAAAATACGGTACCCAAGTAGCCAAGATGGCTGCGCTCTGACGAGCAACAGCGTCACAGGCTCCTGGTGAACTTGATCTTTTTTTGTTCTTATTGATATTGTTTCATCATTATTATTTTTTGAACCTACAATGCACATCCATGGTACGGGTATGACCACGACACACACGTGGAGTTTTCTGTGTCGCTACCTCGCCATCGTGCCATTGTGCCACCGTGGTTCAGTCCTTCCAGCCTCAGACTCAGGCCTGTCATGGCGGCTGTCTCCATGATCCTTCCATCTGCCAGCACAGACCGAACTCTACGGATCCACTTGGTTCCGCGGAAAGACCTTGGATGTTCTCCGTCTGCCGGACCCGGTTCTGGGGGGCAGTCTGTGGGGGCAGCTTCTGCAGTCGTTATTTTCATTAATTCAACCTTTATTTAGACAGGTTAATCCCAATGAGACTTGAGGACTCATTTGCAAGAGACATGGTTTCAACAAAGAATGATGACAACAATGGACAACAGCGCCAACAATAGACAATCATAAAAGAGGCATATACATTTTTTTATCCATCATTTTACCATTTTATCATTATTACCATCAAGCTGCTGACGGGACCTGCTAACAAGACCCTCCGTCTGCCTGCACGGACCGAACTCTACGGACCAGTTTGGTTCTGTGGGGAAACCTTGGATGTTCTATGTCTGATGGACCTGGTTCTGGAGGGATCTGCAGCAGGCAACACGTCTAACTTGTTAACACACTTGAAACAACATAATCTAAATGGAAAAGCCTCTTCTAGCGTCTTGTGCAAATACTGATAACATCAGCATTTAAACAACCTTTATTAGGTAACTCAGATCGGTCCAAAGCAATAACACAAGATGTGGGAGTTTTTAAAGCTCTGGATCTACGTCCGTATTCTGTTTTTGATGCGCCGGCTTTAAAGTTATTGAGCACTGCAGCCTACAACATCCCATCAAGTCAACACTTCAGCCAAAAAGTTGTAGCAGCACTTTATGAAAAAGCTAAAACTGATCATCAACAAGCCCTGGGGCCCAGATTAAAGCCCTGCCACATGATGATGATGACCAACCAACTCATAACAATTGATGACCGTTCAAGAAGAGATATTGTTATTTCATTATTATTATCTAATTTTTTTTTTATTATAATCTTATTAACTCTTTATATTATTATTATTATTATTAATTATTATTATTATTATTATTATTATTTATCTCTGCGTTATATTTCCAGTCTGGGCCAGATATAGCAGCTGAGTCTTTTTCCACTTCAGGGAAATCCACCAGAGATCACCTCCAGCTAATAAGTCTGTAAAGTCTGCTTATTGTTCTGGTTCTGACTGTTGTTGTATTTATTAGGATTTTTATTATTGTTAGTATATTTTATTTATTGTAAAAAGTGCTATTTACATAAAATATCAACCAAATGGGTCACTTTTATTTATTTTTATACAAACATATACTGTACTTGGCATATTTTCAAAATAACAATTTTGTAAGTCTTCATTTTGGCCTTTTTTGTACCGAAAATTAACCGAACCGAGCCCTCCTTGAAACTGAACCAAACGGAAATGTGATTTTAGCGTACTGTTACACCCCACATATATAATATGTGGGGTGTAATACACAGTAGTCCCTTGCTACTTCGCATTTTGTTTATTGCAGATTCGCTCTATCAGGGCTTTTCATAATAGGGTTGGCATGACACACAGTTGGCTGATTGATTGACAAGCCGAACGAACACCATGGAATTATTGACAGGCCGTCTTATCTCAACACACCTGGAAAATTTTTGTAAACCTGATGCTCTCTCCCCCTCCTAACCCTTCTACTGAGGAATTCCACAGACTTTTCAGAAAGGCCCAGCTGAATAAACATTATGCCATCATTTCAGGACTCTGGATTTGTCTCTGGCCGTCCTCGGCTCACCGCCTTTGAGTCCCCCCCGCCCCCTTCTGCGTAATGTCGGCGTCATTATGTGCTTGTGTACGAGATTTTTTTTTCATTACCACATTTTTGACCTTCAAATAGAGGTCAAAAATGTGTTAGGAATTTTTTTGTCTCCAAACCCTATGTGTCATTTTTCACCACTTTTATTGTCTGTCCAAACAGGTCTCACTTGTAAATGAGTCTTCGAGGTTCAGTGTGACTTATATGTTTAAATAAAGGTTGAATATACATAGTGGTGCTTGAAAGTTATGAAACCTTTAGAAATGTTCTATATTTCTGCAAAAATATGACATAAAACATCATCAGATTTTCACACAAGTCCTAAAGGTAGATAATGTGAACCCAGTAAAAAAATGAGATAAACATATTATTCTTGATCATTTAGTTATTGGGGCAAATGATCCAATATTACATATCTGAGAATGGTAAAAGTATGTGAATATTTGATTTCAGTATCTGGTGTAATGGATAGAGCAGAGCGATAACAGCAGCATTTAAACAACCTTCATCAGGTTAATTCAGAGTGGTCCAGAGCAATAACACAAACTGCAGAAGTTTTTTAAGTTCTGGATCTACGTCTGAATGTTGTTGATGCACCGGCTTTAAAGTTCTTTAGCCTTGCTACGACATCCATCACGCCAACACTTCAGCCAAAAAGTTCAGCACTTTAAGAAAAAGCTAAAACTGATACTGTCAACAAGCCCTGGAGCAGATTAAAGCCCTGATGATGATAATGATGATGACCGAGAGATTCAACCACCTCATAACAACCGTTCAAGAAGAGGTATTGTTCTTTTATTATTATTATCTAATTAACATTTTTAAATTAAAATTATAATCTTATTAACTTTTTTTTTTTACCTCTTTGTGTTTTATTTTCAGTCTGGGACAGAGATAGCAGCTGTCTTCTTTCTGTTCAGGGACATCCACCAGATCACCTCCAGTAGAAGTCTGTGATGACTGAACTCTGAACTTTTCCAGGGACATGTCCCACCTGGGGGAGCAGGTCCAAGAAGAGTTTGTGAGTAATGAGGACAAATACAGCCCCACTGCTGCTACTGTTGTTATTGAGTGGTTTTCTCCACCACTGGAGATATTCACTGCAACTAGATATGTGCATTTGACAGAAAATGTGGACTATTTATTTTTATACAAAAGTATTGTTTACTTGGCATATTTTCAAAATGAATACTTTGTACGTCTTTATTTTGTCTTTTTTTGGTACCGAAACGAGCCCTCCTTGAAACTGAACCAAACTGAAATGTGATTTTAGCGTACCGTTACACCCCAATATATATATATATATTGTTTGTATGTGTATATATATAATATAATATATATTGTTTGTATGTGTATATATATTATATTATATATATATATATAATATAAATATATATTATATTATATATATATAATAATATATATACCGTATTTTCTGGAATATAGGTGGCACCTGAATATAGGTCGCATTGTCCAATTATTGCCAAAGAATTGGAAAAATCCATATATAGGTCGCACCTGAATATAGGTCGCACCTACGTCAAAATGTGGACCGTGTTTAGCTCTGCTGCAAATGTCTGCCACAGGAGCGCACAGCAAGGCTTTTAAGAAGATTAACACTTAAAAACAATTATTTGTTTGATAAAAATTATAGCAAATATGTGTCTGAGCTGAACTTTTCTTTAATAAATGAATAATTTTAGCAGGATAAACACCTAAAAATATATATTTGTTAGCTGACATTATTGTAAGAGTGTGTCTCAGTTTAATTTTTGTTAATAAATGATTACAAATCAGCTTATTTTATAAAAAGCCATAAATAGGTCGCACCTGAATATAGGTCGCAGGGCATGCAAAAATGATAAAAAGCCGCGACCTATATTCCGGAAAATACGGTACATATTACAAGCAGATTAGCAACCTGTTAAAATACACCAAAATGCAAGAAATCGCATCTACTTCATTCAAAATTTTCTGGCGGAGGACCACCAGACACCACTCCCTCCCGCCTGCTGTTTGCAATCCGGCACTCTGTTTACAAATGAAGCTCTGGTCCTTGGTCTGACTACAGCTGTTATGATTCTGTTCAGTTTTCTGTAATAATTTGAAGCCACAACACATTTATTATGTTCATTAAGTGAATAGGTGAAGTTTTAAAGTGGTTTTTGATGCTGTTCATTTTCTCACAACTGTAATTTTTGGAAGCTGAAATTAAAAAGTTTGTTAATTAAGTCTGTCGTGAATGAAAAACACCCTATGTTTAAATGTATAAAATTGTATTAACACAGGTCTTAAGTATTTAAGTTACACAAATATTTCCATTGCATTAAAAAGACAAATTGAAGAACATTTTTTAATAAACATGAGAGTTATGAGGGGGTCCCTGAAACTTGTTCTCCCCTGTAAGGGGTCCCTGAACCCAAAAAGTTTGAGAACTCCTGCATTACCGGTAAGTCAAAGTTTCTTTCGGACGGCTGATGTTGTAATTTTAAGTGCTTTAGAAATAAATATGGTATGGTAAATATGGTATTTGTCATTCACACCACATGTGATACATGTGGTGGAACGAAATTGTGTACACAGGGTCCCAGTTACCTCCAACAAAAGGATAAATTAGGGGTGCACTGATTGCAGTTTTCTGGGCGATCATCGAGCACCGATTTCTGAAAAGCCTGACCTGCTGATTCTGATGCTGTTTTATAAACGACACTGTTGTTATAAGGTCACAATGCACCTTCAATTTTCTAATCTTATTTTATTGGAAAAACATACCCTTGAACAATATCCTAGAAACAATACAAACTTGTTTTAACTGACCATGAGGTAGTGCTCTGAAATATAAATAAAGTTTAGACAATTGTTATTTCTTTTCACTTAAATTGACATCAGTCCTTACATTAAAAATAACTAAACTGATATTTACAATTTATTTGGCTGTTAACAAGCTAAACTAACAAACATCCTGCATCTTGTTTTTGTCTTGCCATCATCTCAAACTTTTATTAAACTAATTCACAAACAGCAAAAATTAATATCTTGAGCAAACAGGATGTTTAGGAGTAATTCAATCGTGCAAACAAATGTTCAAAACAGTAACGAGTTAAATCTTACCGGTTCTGTGAGAGTGCTATCCTTCTCTAGAAACTGAACCACACAATAGGCCAGCTAGAAAAGAAACACACATTGTTTTTGTTTATCTGCATCTGTCACACACTTTATAAAATGTTTGGTACAGGAAGGAGCAGGTTGTAGCAGAACAAAAGGAGTCACCTGAGGGTGATGCACACTGAGAGACTTCACTTTGTGTAAAGGCAGCAGGACTTTCAGGAGGAAAATTTTGTGCTCTTCTTTTAGTGGTAATGCAAATCCATTGATTATGCTGAAAGAATAAAGATGGACACATTCAACGAGTTGATGAAGCAAACAAAACCCACAGTCCGCACATAAACCTCAGCTACAACTGTAAAGAATATCTTACCTGCCAAGTATTTCCAGTAGTTCAGCTATTCCATTGTGATGCTCCGACTCATAAATGAACCTAACGGTACAAAAAATAATAATAAAATTTTTTTTAATTTAAAAAGATTAAAAACAACAAATGAAATGCTAATTATTTTTGGAACATGCTCACAGTGTTGGTTTAAATATATACTCACGTATAAAATATGTTATTAATTTGTTTCCTAATGTACGCTCGCAGGCCCAGGAACTTGCCATAGATGCGATGCAGAGTGGTTTTTAAAAAATCTCTTTCTCTGGGGTCTTCACTGTCAAACAGCTCTAGGAGCTACAAAACAGGAAAAATGTTTTTTGAGGCACTTGAATGATAAAAAAAAAATTTTGTGTGTAAAACATTTATATTAATGTGCACAAATGCATTCCTGAGGTCTCACCTGCATTACAAACTTCTGGTCAATGTACTTTTTGGCAATGTTAGGTTGAAAGTCAGGTGACTCTAAGAATCGTAGAAAAAATTCATACACGAGCTGTGGAACAACAACAGTTAAACAACTTATCAGCTGAACTGGTTTATTGTAACCTACTTATTATGGATAAAAAACAACAACATGTGTGACTGTTAGTAACATTCTGTTGTTGTGTACCTGTAGATGTGGCCACGCCGCCTCTAGCGTTGGCTCGTCTTCTTCTGGGTCAAACTCTGCTCCAGTGGGGTTGGAGGATGGTGGCAAGGTCCTAAACAGGTTCACAGAAAACTGGGGAACAGAGAACAAGTATTTCAGTTTATAATGGGACGTCGCATCAATCAGAAACCATCTGTCCACATCTGTTAACAACTGAGTCTCCACCTGACTCGTTACATGCACATTAACTTACAACACCCTTCCCCTGCATTCAAGTGCATTTGGCTCTAAAGTGTCTCTGTCTACAACCAGAAACTGGCCTGAAACAATGAACATGAATATAGATTTATAAAATCAATCAGCCACATACTAAGCAAAAACATATATTCACAAAACACAACAGGGCTGCCACAACTTGAGTTGGTAGAAATTAATAATGAATTAAAAGAGTGAGCTATAACGAGGAAAAACTGCAGAGCTCACAAAAAAGTCACAACACTGTAGTGAAGTGAAAGGTACTGTAGCTTTATAGCTTAAAGGTTTCCGAGTCTTATGTGTACACAGAACATTTAGACAGACATGGCTCGCTATCACAATCATGTTTATATTTTTATCAGAACAAACAGAGCAACTATTGATAAAATAAGATACTTTCTATGCTGCTGTGTAGAAATACAAACTGCCTATGCCCATCGCAGTACTGTTATAATTTAAAACAGGTTAAAAAAATAATAAAGCCACTGCACATTTAAAATGCAATGATTAAAAAAAGAACTGTACATTAAATCAATACGGACAACGGCCATCAAGAAAAATAAAGAGTAGTTTGTACTGATGTATACAGGTGCAGAAGAGTTAACATCGATAGGCAGGTTATACATGACATTCAGTAGAGCTGCGTGCCACCTCTGATCTGACTCTGTTCAAAACCAGACTGAAGACCCACTTGTTCAAAAAAGCTTTCAGTGTGTAACTTTTATTACTTTGTATTTTAGTATGTAGCATTTTTTATTTCCATTGCCTTCTTTTATTGCTGTTGTTTCTTATTCTATTTTCATTGATTTATTGTTCCAGTTTATTCATCTTTTTATCCTGTTAAGCACCTTGGTCAATGCAAGGCATTGTAGGAAGGTGCTATACAAATAAAGTTTATTATTATTATTATTATTATTATTATTTGTAACATGTAAGTGTGCTTGGTTGCAGTTTGTTGAATACTGTATTAAATATAGATATCCATCCATCCATCCATTTTCTTCTGCTTATCCGGGGTCAGGTTGTGGGGGTAGCAGCATAAGTACGGAGGTCCAGACTTCCCTCTCCCCAGCCACTTGGGCCAGCTCCTCTGGGGGAATCCCAAGGCGTTCCCAGGCCAGCCGAGAAACATAGTCCCTCCAGCGTGTCCTGGGTCTTCCTCTGGGTCTCCTCCCGGTGGGAAATGCCCGACCACCTCAACTGGCTCCTCTCGATGTGGAGAAGCAGCGGCTCTACTCCGAGTCCCTCCCGGATGACTGAGCTTCTCACCCTATCTCTAAGGGAGAGTCCAGACACCCTGCGGAGAAAACTCATTTCAGCCGCTTGTATCCGAGATCTCGTTCTTTCGGTCACAACCCAAAGCCCATGACCATAGATGAGGGTGGGAACGTAGATCGACTGGTAAATTGAGAGCTTCAACTTTTGGCTCAGCTCTCTCTTCACCACGACAGAACGGTACAGCCCGCTTCACTGCCAACGCCGCACCTATCTGCCTATTGATATCTTGCTCCATTTACCGCAGCTTAATGTGGTGCTATGGCTCTGTAGACATTGCACGTTGCTGTCTTGTGGTGTTTAGTGTAAAACACTTCCACACAGCGGACATGTTACAATGAAAAGTTGGCTAGCTGTTAGCTACAGTGCCACTGAACATTGTAGCTGGCTGCAAACTATGAAATGGATTTCCCGAATGTGAGGCGGGTCTTTTTACGCTGGGTTCATGAGACACGCCTCCGTTTAGGAAATCCATTCCATAGTTTGAAGCCAACGTGCATCATGGATCGGAAATATCGGCAGGTTGGATCAGAAAAATCCGATACGTAAATTATGCTGGTATCTAGGGATGCGCGATATAAACGGTACACGGTAGAAACGATAGAAATTTAGCCTACGATAGAGATCTGTCTTCTACCGGCTAACCGCAGAAAATCAGAGTTGTCCGATTTAATCTTTACTTTTTTTAGTTTAAAACTGTGCATAAGTGGTGTTGAAGTGTACAATCAGAGTTGTCAGAGTTAATCGATATTTTCTTTAGTGTTGAAAACTGTGCTTAAGTGGTGTTAAAGTCTTTTCTTCGAGTGCTAAGTAGCGAAGCTAAGCTAACTTCGTCCGGCTTGCCGTAGTTTGCCATATTCGGACACATGCGCAAAACGCTACGTTCCGTCGAAAGTTGTTGTTTTTTTGTCGAAAGTTAAAGTAAGCGTTGGTCAGCTTTAGAGAAACCTGCCCTCTGATCTGTGAACAGAACGCTGTGTTGTGTGATTTTACTGCGAGACCCTCTGGTCAAAGCCACAGAGTAAACTGGTTCTTCTTCTGGTCGCCTTGTCAGCTCTCCTTAAAGCTGAAGGAGACGCCCTCTAGAGGGTTGGAGGGTGAAGTGTTTTCAGTGTAAAATGCTGCTCTGTTACTGTTCATTTCTTAAGTGACAATATTGGAAACTGTTAAGAGTTAACAACATATTCTTTAGTTTAAAACTTATGGCTAAAACTACACAAGATATATTTTGCACTGTTTTGCACTACAAGAAAGAAGCCTAATGCTTGAGTTGTTAATTATTTAAAAACTCTCTGGACCTAGTAGTGAAATTTTCTTAATAGAGATTATTTTGTGGTATAGCAGTTTTCAAAATAAATTATGGCAAAAGGACACCCTATGCTTTTTTTTTTTCATTCCTATTGCAAGTTTTATACCAAAAACATATTGTGATATATATCGTTATCGCCACCCTTCACAATACATATCGTGATATGATTTTTAGGGCCATATCGCACATTCCTACTGGTATCGGAGGCCAATACGGATACCGGATCGGCCCCATCCCTATCGGTAACCCTCTGAAGCTCTCCTGTCTGCACCCAAACACCCCGTGTACCATACTGATTGTTGTTTTATCTTAAAATCAGCTAGGACTGACTGTTGCACTGGACACCAGGTCCCAAACACTGAACGAACAAGGATCCACGGGAGAAAACCATGCGCACAGTGTTAACATAAGAATAAACTCTATTGCCATGAAGTGTCATTCTCAACACTTTGATGATAAAAACCATTAAAGGACTTCAAAGAGTCCTCGTCTTTAAGGGGGTCAGGAAAAGATGGTGCTGCCAGGAATGAGAGCACATTTCCATGCTGATTTGGCAGCTTGGTTGCATTATCAGCCGCACTGATCAAATGGAGGTCCAACAAGGAGGGATATTTGCACCTTGATCATCTGCGGTTTATAATGTGGCACAGATCCAGAGCTTTGATTAACATCAAAGACTTGTTCATTTGGCTTGGAAAAACAAACCTGGCAACAGAAACACATCCAGATCACAACCTCTACAAACACTTATGGGTAACACTGTAGGAGTATTATGATAGCTATACTGACAAGAGTGCAAATAAATGAACAGACTGATGTCTACAAAAGACAATTATGAAGGTTTTGTGCCACACTAGCTGTCTAAATGAGTGACAACATGGAAGAAACAAAATCATTTGAGCTTGGGTCATTTAAAGGTTTTAAATATTTGAGATTTTGTGAAAGTTCAAACTGAGGTCAGGGATGCCCACGTTAATTTATTTAAACTACAAATATAAATATATGGGCCTCTGAATGTTTCTTGTAAACTGATGCCATGAGCCATTGTTTATGGGGCTTTTAATTTGTATTCAGAACAGAGAAATTTCATGTTCTAAGTCAGAAAACTCAACTGGATTATCTCATTAAGTTGTCATTTTAAACTGGAATGTCCAAGGATTGTTACCAGCCTCGACTTCTAAATCAATACGGCTGCTTTGTCAAAGTCAAAGTCAAAGTCAACTTTATTGTCAGATCTGCAATATGTACTGTACAGGACATACACAGG
>JBBPBX010016447.1:0-28267 GCA_038048925.1 Garcialebias charrua
CGGTGTGCCACGCAACGCGCCCCCACTCATGTCGACCACCCGGTGTGCCACGCAACGCGCCCCCACTCATGTCGACCACCCGGTGTGCCACGCAACGCGCCCCCACTCATGTCGACCACCCGGTGTGCCACGCAACGCGCCACGCGCCTCTGTCGGCACACACACACACACACACACACACACACACACACACACACAGCGCTGCTGCAGAGACCCAGGGGAGAAGAAAGGCGAAACAGCTTGTCTCATGTCATTTTTAATATAAACTGCCTGTTGACTGTGGGCGCTCACTGATGTCATCTGTATTCTGTGTGGGTCTGCGCTCAGATCCGGGGCTGACACTATGATCAAAGGCGAGTCAATTTTAATTCGCCAAACGCGTTTGTGTGTTTTCTGACGCATAAAAGCCGGAATGAATGGACACTTCCTGCTCGCGGTGGCAGGAAACTATATCCTTATATTGTGAATTATGTAAATAACCACTCGCGTGCACGAGCAGGTGAATAGAACAGGTGGGATTCATTATTTTATTATTTCATTTTTATTTAAAAAAAATTAAAGTCTTCAATGTAACATGGTCCAGAATTTTCAGTGGAGCTTCGCCCTAACGTCCCCTATTAGCCAGCCGTCCCTAGTGGGCATGTGATCAGCAGATTGTCGGTTCAACTCCCGGTACTGACAACATCAAAGTGTGGGTGGTATAGGTGAAGCATACACACCTGCCTCCACCTTCATTTGCCCCACTCTGGGCCCTTGAACAAGACCCTTAATCCCCACCATCTGCCATAGATAGCAGCTCTCTGCTCCACACAGAGGGTTGTGGTAGCTCAGTTGTCTGTGGTTGCATCAGGAAGGGCATCCAGCGTAAAAAAAATTGTCCAGGACATCCTAGTAAAAGAGATTGATGATCTCAATGGATTTCTTCCTGGTAAAATAAAAGTAATAATAATAATAATAATGAATTCAATTTATACCGCACTTTTCATTAATAAAAATCTCAAAGTGCTAAAGTATAAAAATAAATAAATGCCAATTCTTTGTGCAACTTAGTTTGCTATGGCGATCCCTGAAGAAGGGAGCAGCCAAAAGAAGAAGAAGGGGAAAAAGAAAAAGTCTGGTCCAGTAGTCTGCAACCTTTACTATCAAAAGAGCCATTTCTGCCCCTTTGTTATAATAATAATAATAATAATAATAATAATAATAATAATAATAATAATAATAATAATAATAATAATAATAATAATAATAATAATAATAATGAATTCAATTTATAACGCACTTTTCATTAGTGAAAATCTCAAAGTGCTACACACATTGAATGCTACACACATTCATACACCGGTAGCGGCAGACTACCATGCAAGGTGCTTTCCAGTCCTACCGGGTTAAGTGTCTTGCCCAAGGACACAACGACACATGGTGTGGGGAACCGGGATTCGAACCGCCAACCTTCCGATCGGGGGACGACTGCCATTACCACTACGCCACGGCCGCCAATGATCCTAAGAAAGGTGAGGAATCAGCCCAGAACTACATGGAAGGAGATGGTCAATGACCTGAAGAGAGCTGGCACCACTGTTTCCAAGGTTACTGTGGGTAATACACTAAGGCATCATAGTTTTAAATCATGCATGGAACGGATTTGCATTTTGACGCATAAACGGTCGTGGTAGACTTTGAGCGTGCCCCCTGAATAGTGCATTTGACGTCTTTAGAAAATCCAAGACTTTCTAAATGTACACGTTCAGCATCCAAACCAGTAGATGTTGTCCTATCACAGGGAAACTCTTTATTGCCCCCCCCCACCTGTAGGAGAGCGTCGTCTCTCCAGGGGAGCCTCCATGATCGACCCGTCAGCTGCTGAAGCACTGGAAACCATGGTGCGTTCATGCGCTCCGGGGCGATCAGAATCATTGATGAATTATCCTCCCTCACTTTCTCCAGCAGCGCTAGCAGTAGAGGAACTGGAGGAAAAGCATAAATCAGAGTTTTGGGCCATGGTTTGTGTGCAAACTCGTCCACTCCAGGGGTGTCCAGGGGCTTAAGGAGAAGAACAGTGGACACTGAGTGTTCTCCCGATTGGCCATTAAATCCACTTCTGCCCTCTCGAATCTGCTCCAAATCTGTGAGATCAGTTCCGGGTGGAGAGACCAATTTCTGTCCAGCGGCCCACCGTGGGACATGATATCTGATCCCTGATCATGTGAACAAAGTCTTTGAGAACTTTGTGAACTGTCGGAAGCTCCAGAACGTTTATGTGAAGGGTCGTGCCTGGCGGCCACGTACCTCCCACTGATTATGACAGGCAAGTCCCGCCCCAACCGGAAAGAGACGCATTTGTAAATATCGCCCTGAATGATGTCACATTGCCCAGGGAAACTCCTTCTGACATGGTCCTAGGATTCCCCCAGAAGGCCAGGTCCGCTTTCACCAACGACGGAACCGTGACCCGGCATCGTTTGTGATGTACAGGTAGTCCCCGACTTACGAGCGAGTTCCGTCCCTAGGGGGCGCTCGTATGTCAAAAATTCGTAAGTAGGATCACATAGTAAAAAAAAAAAAATCATAATAATAATTTAAAAAAAATTTAAATAAATGAATACATGTACAGTACTGGACAGTCACCAAGCACTTAGCCTATCCTAACACAGTTTTTAAAGATGAAGGAATGAGTTGAATTGTCTCCCTTTCCCTTTCCTTGGTGGAGCCTGCAGGGAGGAGGGAGACAATTCAACTGACTCCTTCATCTTTAAAAACTGTGTTAGGATAGGCTAAGTGCTTGGTGACTGTACAGTACTGTACATTTATTTATTAAAAATATACAGTACTGTATATACAGTATTTTTTTTTTTTATTGTTTTTTATTTATAAATAGATAAATGTACAGTACTGTACAGTCACCAAGCACTTAGCCTATCCTAACACAGTTAAGGAGTCAGTTGAATTGTCTCCCTCCTCCCTGCAGGCTCCATTCCCATAAAGGGAGCTAGCTTCCTTTATGTGAAAGGGAGACAATTCAACTCATTCCTTCATCTTTAAAAACTGTGTTATGATAGGCTAAGTGCTTACTGTACATGTATTCATTTATAAAAATTTAAAAAAGTAAAATAATTTTTTTTTTTTTTAATGAGATGCATACTCGTAAGTCTGGGACCTCATAAGTAAGAGCGCTCGTAAGTCGGGGACTACCTGTACTGGTCGATTCTCTGACGTATAAACCACCTCTGCAGCTGACGCATGTACAATAAGCCTAATCTGACTACTACATGCACAGCAACCATCATTCCTAACATTTTCACAATTGTTAGCGCTGGCACTGTCCTGTAGGGCTGTACGTACTGAAGGAGTGACATACAATACAATACAATACAACTTTATTTATAAAGCACTTTAAAACAACACCGTTGGCCAAAGTGTTGTACAGTACACTAACACAGACAAGCATACAACTATAAACTCAACAAATACTGTAAAAGTGATGTATTACCAGATCAAACAGCAAACAGTAAAAACTATAAAACAAAAACTTAAAAACCATAAAACCAACATTTCAAGCTGTGTTAAACGCCAAAGAGAAAAAATGTGTCTTCAGAACAGATTTGAAAACAGGAAGTGAGCCAGTTTGTCTGACGTGCAAAGGCAGCTCGTTCCATAGTTTAGGGGCAGCGACTGAGAACGCTCGATCACCTCTCAGCCTCCTGTTGGACTTTGGGACGACCAACAGCAGCTGATCTGCTGACCTCAGAGAGCGTGAGGGAATGTACGGCTGGAGAAGGTCGGACAGATACTGTGGGGTAAGACCATGAAGACATTTGAAAACAAACAAAAGAACCTTAAAATTAATCCGGAAACCAACTGGGAGCCAGTGTAGGGATTTTAAGACGGGGTGATGTGCTCTCGTTTTTTGGTACCAGTTAAAAGGCGAGTAGCAGCATTCTGAACCAGTTGAAGTCAGGTCAGTAATGACTGGCTCAGACCAACGTAAAGTGAATTGCAATAGTCCAGACGAGTTGTAATGAATGCATGGATTAAAATCTCAAAATGATGTTGTGACAGAAATGGTTTCACTTTAGCCAGTTGTCTCAGGTGATAAAAGCTGGACTTGACGACAGATTTAATCTGAGCATCCAGTTTAAAATCACTATCCAGCCTTACACCCAGGTTAGTTGCTGTCTCAGTCAGATGTTGTGTTAAAGGACCCAGATCAGCATGAACAGTGGAACCCTCACTGGGCTTAAATAACAGGACCTCAGTCTTTTTCTCATTAAAATGTAAAAAGTTGTGTGACATCCATGCTCTGACTTCAGCCATACAATCCAGAAGTTGGTTCAGGGAGTCTTGTTTTCCTTGTTGCAGCGGAACATAAATTTGGCTGTCATCGGCGTAAAAATGAAAAGAAATACCATGTTTCCGGAGAATATGTCCCAGAGGTAGTAAATATAGGGAAAACAGAAGGGGGCCAAGTATAGATCCCTGAGGTACTCCACATGTGAGAGGTGTTACAGAGGACTCCACAGAACCCAGATGCACACAAAAGCTTCTCTCTGTTAAATAGGATCTAAACCATTGTAGGGCAGGACCCTGAATGCCCACCCAGTTCTCCAGACGAGACAGGAGGATGTGGTGGTCCACCGTGTCGAAGGCAGCAGATAGATCCAGCAGCATCAGAACTACACAGTGACCAGAGTCTGTGGCTATGAGAATGTCATTGCAAACCCTCAACAGTGCTGACTCAGTACTGTGGTGAGTTTTGAAACCGGATTGAAACAGTTCAAGAAGGTTGTGGTTGTTTAAGTAAGTAGTTAACTGGTTGTACACAATTTTCTCCAAGATCTTTGAAACAAAGGGCAGTTTTGAAATAGGCCTAAAATTGGACATGTCTGTGGAGTCAAGACCGGGTTTTTTAATCAGTGGTGTCACAACTGCATGTTTAAAACTTGCAGGTACCTGTCCACTTGCCAAGCTACCATTTATGATTTGGGACACAGAAGGAGCTACCGTGTGAAAAACCTCTTTAAAAAGACGAGGTAGGATGGGATCATTTGGAGACCCAGCAGACTTCATATGGTCAGTGATGTATTTTAAAAAAGGCAGGGTGACGAGCTCAAACTGACTGAAAACAGCAGAGCATGTAACAGAGATGGAGGGGTCACAAGAAGGAGGGCTAATAAGAGCTCTAATGTTTGCAACCTTGTTGGTAAAAAAGCTCAGGAAGTTCTCACACACTTCAGCTGAGCTCTCCGGGCTGGCTGATTGTGGGGCCTTAAGAACTGAGCTGATGGTTTTAAAAAGCACACGTGGATTGTTAGAGTTGGTGGAAATTATGTTGGAGAAATAATTGTTTTTTGCTGCTCTAACAGTGGACTGATAGAGATGCCAGCTGTCCCTCAGTGCTTGGAATGACACCTGCAACTTGTCCTTCTTCCATTTTCGCTCAGCTTTCCTGCATTGGCGTCTGGCAGCATGTGTGACATCATCAGTCCAGGGGTCAGGCTTTGGTCTGGAAGCTCTCATCTTTAATGGAGCCACAGCATCTAAAGCAGACTGACAAGCTGAGTTAAAATGAGAGGAGAGAGCCTCAACATCTGAACAAGGACCCACAGGATCTCTGGAGCTGATGGCAGAACTAAAAGCTGCAGAGAACTGAGCAGCAGTAGAAGAGTTAATGACCCGGTAGGGCTGTGCAGGAGCGCAAGGTTTGACTGAGTGACAGACGAGTGGCATGTCAAACACAACAGACCTGTGGTCTGAGAAGGCAGCACCACAAACTTCCAGATTAGAAACATTAAAACCATGAGCTAAGACAAGGTCTAAGGTGTGATTACGTTCATGTGTTGGACCAGACACAAACTGAACAAAATTAAATGAATCAATCAGCTGTAAAAACTCTTTGACCAACGGTTTATCAGCACAACACACGCTGATATTGAAATCTCCAGCCAAAAGGATTTTGTCATATTTAGGCAGGACTCCTGCCAAAACATCAGCAAAGTCAGTCAGAAAGTCCTTGTTGTATTTTGGAGGTCTGTATACAACAGAACACAGCACCGGGTGTGAGGATCCAAGCTCAAATAAACTGAGCTCAAAGCTGGAATAAAATGTTACAGGAGTGATTTGTTTACAGGGATAGCTCTCTCTGTAAACAGTTGCTATTCCTCCTCCACGACCTGTCGTCCTGGGAGAGCTGAAGAAAGAACAGTTCAGTGGCAAGAGTTCACAAAAAGCACTGGAGTCATCAGAAGTTAACCAAGTTTCAGTTAAGAATAAAAAATCCAGACTGTGGGAGGAGAAGAAATCCTTCAGAATAAAAGTCTTGTTTGTTAGTGATCTAACATTAACCAGGGCCATGTGAACATGAGATGGAGCGGGGGTGACATAATCCATCCGGGGAGCTCTGTCCAGGAGCCGCAGGTTGTGATGGTTCACCCACGCGCACGCAGGTGGGGGAGGCGGAGGAGGAGACAGTGCACCGGCTGCCCCCCCTCCTCGGTTGACAACAGGAGCTAGATCCCAGGTGTAATCCGTTTCAGGAGCGCTGTCCAGCAGCCGTAGGTTTTGGAGATTCACCCCGCGCGCACGTAGGAGGGAGAGGAAGCGCACCGGTTGCTCCGCTCCCAGGCTTGGATTTATTCCAAGCGTGCGGAGGTGGAGGAGGGACAGACCGCGCGCATAATGTCCCCCATCGAGGCCGACAGCAAGAACCAGAGAGGAGCTGATAGGATCAGAGGAGCAGCCCAGGATGAAAGTTGTAGAAGCAGCTCCAAGCTCATGAGAGAGAGCAGCCAACGCCACACAGGCTTTCAGTCTGACAAGCCGGCCGCTACGTTTCCCTCGGCGTCTGCGCCCCCTCCGTGCGGGTGGAGCAGGGGCCCGGCACAGGTAGAACGGCACGTCCGACAGAAATGGAGGGAAAAAAGTTTTCTGTCCATCTTGCACAAACGAAGCCAAGTTATTAAAACAGGGTAGGAGATTTAAAAGCGTTTTGTGATTATACACCAGCAGAGAGTCGGCACCATGAATTATAAAAGCAAAAAATAACACAAAAACAATCAAGGTTTGTAGAGAGAGGCAAGCCGAAGGCACTGGCGCCGCCATCTTGAACCGCCATCTTGAAAAAATAAAAAGAAGACATCGGCGAGTCTTTCCTCTGATCTGATAAGACAGTTGTCATGCTGGTGAAACAGAGTGCCACCCTCAGATGAAAAAAAATTGGGTCGGGTTATAGAGCTCTTCTCCCAGTTTATCGCGAACCCCAAGTGGGATAGGTGATTCACCAAAACAATTGTTTGAGTCTCTGCTTCTTCTTTGGAGCAAGACAGAAGCAATAGATCGTCGAGGTAAAAAAGTTTTTTCATGCCCTTTGAACGGACTGGGTGTAACGCCGCCTTGATGACCTTTGTGAAGGTCCAGGGAGCAAGAGCATACGCGAATGGCAGACGGTTGTACTTGTAACAAACCCCTTGAAAAGCAAACCTTAGGAACTTCCTGTGTTTGTTTATTATCGGGATATGGAAGTATGCGTCTCTGAGATTGATCGAAACAAACGACTCCCCCCATGTCACGTATTCGAGAACACATTTTATCATCAGCATATGGAAGGGACGACTCATGATGTGTATGTTGAAAATCGACAAATCTAAGATCAGCCTTAGACCACCTGACTTTTTTGGAACCAGGAAATACTTTGAGTAGAAGTCGGTTTTCTCCTCGCTTGAGGGAACCCCGGAAATGACGTGTTTCGCTAACAGTTCCTGTAGTTCGGACTGCAGCGATGAGCCCTGCTCCGTGGAAGTGAGCTTTGTCTCCAGCACCCCGTTGAACTTTGTCGGTGCTCCTGAAAACTGCAGGGTATAACCCTTGCAAATCAGTCGACTTAACCATTTGTCTAGCAAACAGGTCTCGAGCCAAGCGGCGCTGTGGTTTGACAAAGGTGCAGCTTGGCTGTTCTGCTTTACGAGTGGAAATAGCCTGGCCTCTACCGCCACCAAGCGGCCAGAGTCTGCATTGGTCCATGGGAGGCCCTTCTGGAAAGGGGCATTTACCGGAAGCCACGTCACGATCCTTGCACTGGCTCTTGTTTGACTCATACAGATATGACAAACGTCTTTTCCGAGAGGGATTAGTGACTGTACCTATTTCTGCCCAACTTGTTTAAGGAAGAGACGAAAAGGTCCTTGCTGAAACTACTGTTTCTAGACCAGGCACATGAGAAGTAACCACTTTTGAGAGAGTAGAAGCTTGTCTGACTCATCTGCAAAGTTCACCGCTGTGTCTGATGACAGCTGCGAGAGCGGGCCCCCACCATCGTGTGGGAAGGCGAGGCTGGAGGGTCACAGAGAGGTCTCTGTCTGTACCTGCAGCCCGGCTTTTTGTTTCATCACAAAAGAAGGACACACTTTTCTGTTTAGTTTTGAAAGATAATCTTGTGTCAGAATCATTGCACGTTTTAGGAGATGAATTCATGTACCCCGGAAAGGGGGGTTCAACATGCCTGAATAAAAAACACTGTTTTTCATGACAGTTTTTTTATTTGTATCAAAAAAAACACTGTCGCACACATCTCCAGCATACCGTCACTTCTTGTACTGGCCTATCCTCGAGTCTTGGTGCTGGCCAGTCCACAAAGGGTGATGGCAGCCCCTTCCTCTGAAAGTCCCGATCCTCTGGAAGGACTGAGGTGAGTGCCCTCTTGCTATAGCTGGAGGCTGCAGCACAGCAAAGGTTGCTGAGGGTGATGAGTGTCATTGCTGGCTGCGGAAAGCTCTACTCTGGTCTCGTGGGTACACCGGCCCACGGGCAAAATGAGTGTCTGCTTGGGGGACACCACCACATGCTTGTGCACCTGCTCGAGCGTCTCTGAGGACGAGAGTAGCTGCTCGAACACAGATTGGTAGTGCGCCCCAAACAGACCCTCTGGAGAGATGGGGCCTTCTAGCAACTCTCTTTTCACATCCTCCGGGATGGACGAGGACAGCTTCAGCTAAACTTGCCTCTGGAGCACAGTAATCCAGGCTGAGATCCGGGCCGAACACATTTCGAGTACTATGCATAAGTTTGTGATCGTGTACAGTTCAATGTACAAATCGAGAACAGTTCTGACTCAAGGATGTTAATGAGAAGATTCATCTGGACAATTAACTGCCTCCATCCGCACGCCACACCCAATCTTTCACCTTACGTCTTGCCCCACCTTAGCGGCCGGGGTCTAGAGCGTTTAACATAAGGAAACAGTGCGTAAACGTCAGCTCATCTCCTAATTAAGCGTTGCAATTGTTACTCGATCCGGTATAGTTTTAGAGTCCAGGAAGTTAAACCCTTGGGTTTTGTTTCTAATTACTCATTGGGCTAAGTTTAACCGGTGAAAACCTCCTTTTTGTGATGTTAACTTTTGAACCAAACTTACATTTTTCCATGAACAAGAGGACGAATAAAAGGCAAGAATTTTATGTTTTGCTTTGCTTTTAATTTGATTTGGAGGGGAGTAACAGCGTTAAATTGCAGATTAATACAAAGATTACAGTTGGCTATCTGGATAATACACCTTAATCAGCTGGACCGGTTGTTAACCTTGGTGACAGGCAGTATTAATTGACGGGAAGCTCCTCTGAGCTGCTTTCCTCAAAGCGGGGTTCATGCGTGTCCTCCTTGTTGGTTTCAGCTGGAGAGTTTCTCCCACTCTTCCAGCCCTGAGAGCCCTCAGGCTGTGTCGAGGAGTCGATGAGCTCTAAACCCCCTCCTTCAGCCCCCTCTTAAAACCGGACCCAGTAGAAGTTCCCACTCACCACTCTAAGAAGCCTTCTGTAACCCTGAGCAATTATATTCCAATTGAATTTAAGTTCTCTGCAAATGGTTCTAACTACTACTATTCTGATCTGGGTAAATATTGTTTTGGTGGACAAATCCAGGAGATGTTTGCTTACCATGGTCTGTGTGACAAAGTCACAGAGAACTGTGTTTTGTGGCAAACAGTAAGTCTCATCACTCCCTCTAGGGTGTGAGGGCACCTCGGCTCACAGCAGCTGATCGAATTTGAGAGGAAAAAGAATTGGTTTTTTAGCTCGGGCTGACGGAAAAGCCCCTACTTATTTCTCGTACAGAAAAAAATAAAAAGAAGCTCTTTGTCGAGTCTGCCTTGGTCCACACTTGGGTCAGCTGGAGCTCATCTGGAACTTGTCTTCGTCGTTGTGTCAGGAAATCAGCCCCAGCTCTATCAAATCAGTAGTATTTATAGATGAGTTAGTGGTTACCTCATGCAAGGCTGGCTCAAAAGATCGTACGATCCCATTGTCCATCCTTCTGAGGCAAGGCCTTGGGTCAATTCCCATGCATGTGTATGGGAGTTATTGCAACATTTTCTTATGCATATTAATTTTGGATGATTCACTACCTCAGCCCAACTTAGCTGGGTCAGTTTGCAAGCTACAGGTCTGCTCATTACCTTTTAAGGAAATTGTTTTTCAGCTCAGAGTTTACTGGAAGGTCCCTTTCGTAATCGTGAGCAGGAACAGATCACTCTTTTTTGAGAAAACATCTTTCTTCATCTCTCTTTAAACACAGTCATTTCAATGTTAAAACTCACAACATTGTTAAAACACAACACATTATTCATTATAACTGGATTCCAAGGTTACATTATAATGTGAGTACATTCTTAATTTTACTCATACCTATAGGTTAACAGTCCTTTTTAAGTAAATGAAAGGTAACAAACATTTCTTTTTCTCTGTCTCTTCTTCTGCTCTGCGGAACAGTCCTTGTGAGTGTGTGTATGTGTATGTGTGAGGTGTGAGTGTGTAGATATGTGTGTGTATGTCTATGGCAGACATCTGGTTCTGATCAGGGCCAGCAACCCTGAACTGCTAAGGTGATGTCATTCTGGGCTTTATGCATGTGTGTGTGCTGTTGTATACTACTTCTGTTCAGACCTAAAGCATACATATGAGATTATTCAACTGTTACCGATCTATCTTATAATGGTCTGGATCCATCGCCGCCCATGTTACTTGACACAAGTATGAACATGAATAATTTTGATTGTTGTTCTCAATCATTATAATGAAATCATATAAAATATTACAATGTGGATAACATATTTCTCTGTTCTGTTTTTCAGAAAGTGATTATTCCTTCAGAGGCTCCTGTTGTGAGCAGTCTTTGGGCTGAAGCTGTTTTCTTCAGAGGGGAGTCAAAATGTTCCCTAGTTAGTCAAAACAATATCCTTAGAGCTGTTGTTCTGCACAAAGATCCTTTGTGTAAAAGGCAGTTCGCCTTGTACCCACAGACTTAGCAGTTTGTCGCCGGCTCCAAACCAGAAGATGGTTCGTCTGTGGACCAAAATCCGAGAGGTTGTGCCAAGGTCCACTCGTTCAACTCCTGAGCAGATAAACACGTCGCTCAGTTTCAATTGTTAGAAGTAAATAACTGCAGAAGATGAAACCTTTTTCCACTCACGTTCTTGGCTTGAAGTCCAAACGTACAGAAGGCGCCGATGGGACAGTGCACCTTATCATCAGCTGTTGCCCTCAGACCCCTGAAGTTGTCACAGTGATGGTTAGCTACCTTGGGCAGTTCCCGGTGAGTCCTCCTCATGGTGTTTCTGGTCTGATCCACCAGAGAACCCCAGAAAGACGAGTGGCCTGGTGCCTCCCACGCTGACCTGGTAAGGAGCAAAACCTAGTGACATGATGCCTTGGTCTGGTTATGCTATTTTAAGCTGATGCAACTTGGTAAAGCATTTCCTGGCTTGCAGTGATGATAAATGACTTTATCTAATCAGATTAAACAGCTTCTTTCAACCAAAACCCAAAGTAACTGTTCAAATAGCCAAACTTGGTCTAAAATCATGCGCGTATAAAACTGAAATAATTCCTGCTCAAAGAGTTAATTTTGCCTTAGATAAGATAATTAAGCCTTGATTGATTCATTGTTATCATTTGTTTATTATTTTTGTTGATTTTAGTTTGATTATTTTTGTAATAAAACTTTAAAGACAACTTTGGTCTCTTCATTCAGATGAATATTCATGTGTTATGATATAAAACTCCCTGTAATTAACGAATTCTACTTCAATGACTGATTCTGATTATTAAAGGGTGAATAAGTTGTTGCTGGTCAGTAAACTGAACAGCTGGTGCCCCACTTTAACAAGAGCTAAAGAAATAAAACAAATGTAGTGAAGGGGATGGAGAAAGTGTCACCCTTCTTCCTCCATCTCTCTCCTTCATATTGCTACACCGTGATTACCTTTCACAGTGATTATCCTGGTTAGGGATTTATGAGTCTAACAGCTTCAGGGTATAAGCTGTTCTTCAGTCTAGTGGTTCTGCACTTAATGCTCCGCAACCTTCTGCCTGAGAGGAGTGGGGCAAAAATGTGTGTGCTGGGTGAGTGAGATCACGATGAAGTGGCCCTCTTCCTGCATCTGGAGGTGTAGATGTCTGTGATGGTGGGGAGACTGACTCCAACAGACTTCTGTGCAGCCTTCACCTCTCTCTGCAAAGTTTTTCTTTCTGCAGCTGTGCAGCCTCCATGCCATACGTTGATGTTCTAGCACATAATGCTCTCCACAGCACACCTGTAGAAAGAAGTGAGGACTGAAATTCCAAAACCAGCTCACCTTAGCCACAAAATAGAGTTGACCATTTGGTATTCAGCACCCGGTGGCTCTACATTGTTAGCATTTATAGCAGTGGTGGTTAATAACTGTCCTCTATCAGGTATGATGGAGCAGATAAACATCTAAAACATGCAGAATAGTGGCCGTCTAGGACCAAGATTGAGAACCACCATTTTGGAGGGACTGTATAAGTCTGTTTGCTTTTGTTGAACACGTCCATGCAGCCATGTCCCTGGCCTGATGAGGTTTGATGTGTCATATGGATCCCAAATGCATTCCTGCATAAACACAAAGGAGACACAGATCAAACCACAAACACAAGAGAAAAAATGGAGGAGAATAAAAGAAAAGACAACTGTTCTGTCAGGGCAAATATAATAATAAACAACTAGCAGAACTGATGAAAATTTGTGACAATATAAGCAAGATTCCAATGCAGCTTTAAATATTTCAAAGTTCTTTTCTTCCCAGTTAGTTGTAATACATCATGATGTAAGACTGGTTTGAGTTTTTTTTCTCTGAAAGTCCCATATTTTAAACCCAGTACTATCTGTCCTGACATGCCCTAGCAGCTAAATGATCATGAAGTGCAAAATATAAACTACAATCTTGTGGTTGTTTATCTTATATAATAATAAATATGGTATAACAGTTGTAAATGCCAACTGTCAGATGCTTCAGTGTCTAATGAACTTGACTAAAGATGATATAAACATCTAATTAGGCTCATCTGTGACATTAGGTTTGCCAGCAGCATTGTGGCAGTATACAGACTGGCAGTATCTCTGCAGACAAGATGCCAGAAGTTCATTTGTGATGCACATTCAGAGTAATAGGTTGTTTTTTTTATTCACTGGCAAAAAAATGTTAGTAACTGCTGCCATGTACGTAGTAGCATTGCCTTGTCCCATTTTTGGGTTAGTGAAGCAGCTGATTGGTAATTGGCTACTCGAAACTCCCATAAAACCCCAGAGGGGCCAATGAAGTTTATGGCAGAATGTTTACACAAGAATCTGGATGACTTTAGGTTCAGAAGAAAGAAAGCAGGGCTTCTTTCTGTCATCTCACAGACTCTAAAAATACAGTATGTTGAACAATTTGAAGGGATTTTATCAAATAGGTTTTAATTGCAATAGAAGAAGGCAGTAAGTAATTACCATATTTTCCGCCTGATAGCTCGCACCTTTCTATAGGTCGCTTTGTCCGATTATTGGCAATAAGTTGGAAAAATCCATAAACATGTTGCACCTTTATTTAGATTGCACCTACGTTACTGCCGACGTAACGCGTCAACCACCGCTGACGTGACGCGTCACAGCTGAGACAACCCGGAAATGTGGTCCGAGTGTTTAGCTCTGCTGCAAATGTCTGCCACAGGAATGCACAGCAAGGCTTTAATAAGATTAACACGGTAAAAACAATTATTTGTTTGCTAAAAATTAAAGCTGACATTTTAGCACAAGGTTTCCTGAGCTTAACCGTTCCCTAATAAGTTCACGAAATGGTCAAATCTGCTGGATTTAAATTGTTTCGCTTTGACGTCTTCCAAACCATCGTGTGCACTGCGAAAATAAATAATAAATTGAATTTTATCTCAAACAACTCCAACAACTAACAGTTTGTAAATGAACACCAAATAATTACTTTCTGTAAGCTGAAAGAAAATCCGTCGAGTGGTTTATGAGCTATTTGCTAAAATATGCACGGAAATAAAACGAGGCTAGCGTGACACGTTTATGCCCATAAAACATAGAATTTTATCTCAAATAACTCCAACAGCTAACAGTTTGTAAATGAATACCAAATAATTACTTTCTGTAAGCTGAAAGAAAATACGCCGAGTGGTTTATGAGCTATTTGCTAAAATATACACGGAAATAAAATTAGGCTAGCCGCGACACGTTTACGTCTATAAAACATCAATTTTTTAATCTCAAACATCTCATAAAGCTAGTCAGTTGTAAATGTCCATACAGTGATTACTTTCTGTAAGTTTGATAAAAATCTGTCCTGTGGTTCTTGACTTATCTTGCTAACACACACAGCTAACAGTAATTACCTCCAGAGCACGAGGCTGGGCAGCAACAGAATCAGTCCGACCAGTGGAGGCTGCCTTCGGACACATGAGGTGGGAACGGTTGGTGGACTCTCTGAAAGTGTCAGAGCTCCAGAGCAGGAGGCCGGGCTGTGACAGAGTCAGTCCGACCAATGGAGGCTGCCTTCGGACACATGAGGTGGGAACGGTCGGTGTACCCTAGTGGACAAAAGTGGTACTGCACTTTTTTTTTGCCAAAATGAAAAACGGTCATATCTGAGCCAAAAATTGGTCTAAAAATATGGGGGGAAATCCATAAACAGGTTTCACCTCTCTATAGGTCGCAGGGCATGCAAATTAGGCAAAAAACTGCGACCTATAGTCCAGAAAATACGGTACACAAAATGAAACGTGGGGAGTGGTGGCACAGAGGTTAGAGACGGTGGGCCTGTGATGGGAAGATCGCCAGATCAAGCCCCGGTACGGACAACATAAAAAAAATGTGGGTGGAAAAAGGTGAAACACCCACACCTGCCTCCACCCTCATTTGCCCCACCCTGGGCCCCAGAGCAAGGACCCCAACTCCCACCATCTGCTCCCTAAACAGGTCTCTCTTGAAAATGAGTTCTCGTGGCTCAATGAAACTACCTGTAAAAATAAAGGGTAAATGAAAAAAAAAAATGAAATGCTACATATGTGTGATCGTGATCACTAATGCCAAAATTACACCACACGCGTTCCGGCTCCGCCCCGCTCCGGTCCGACCTCCGCAGCAAATACGCACCCATTATAATCAATGACAGAATTTACACTGGCTCCGCACGGCGGCGGCGAGCTGCGGAGAGCGGACGGCAGTCCGTCAAAATTAGAAATTTTTCTATTTCTGCCGGACGCCGGAGCTGTGCCGGAGTCAACTTTTGAAGATTACGTCGCACCAACAGGAAAAGGAACGAGCACAACTTCCGTATTTACAAAATAAAATCACCACGGGCGGACTTAATCCTAGCTCTATACGGATTTATTTGTACAAAAATGCTGTCAAACTATCATTTATGACTACGCCTACAAACGCAATACAAGAAATAAATAAATAAATAAAGTATTTTATTCTGAAATGTAATACATCACTTCCTGTTGCTCAAACCATGTCCTGTCGCTCATTTACGAGAGAAGATCAAGGCAGCAGTCTCTACTGTTGTTCTCCTTCTTCCACCGAATGAATTGTTTTGTTCTGACTTACTTATTTATCACTTGATTTATCGCGCGATCCCGCAAATCCCGCGCATGCGTCTAGGAGCGGCGCATGCAGGCGGACCTGAGCTGAGTGGAGGTAGTGGAAATTGGAGTTTGAGACGCTCAGCTGCGACCTGCGGAGCGGAGCGGACCGTATGTAGTGTAATTTTGGGGTAAGGAGGCTTCTTTCTTTCTCCTTTCTTGCATCAACTTTGACGCTAAAATTACACTACACGCGGTCCGCTCCGCTCCGCAGGTCGCAGCTGAGCGTCTCAAACTCCAATTTCCACTTCCTCCGCTCAGCTCAGGTCCGCCTGCATGCGCCGCTCCTAGACGCATGCGCGGGATTTGCGGGATCGCGCGATAAATCAAGTGATAAATAAGTAAGTCAGAACAAAACAATTCATTCGGTGGAAGAAGGAGAACAACAGTAGAGACTGCTGCCTTGATCTTCTCTCGTAAATGAGCGACAGGACATGGTTTGAGCAACAGGAAGTGATGTATTACATTTCAGAATAAAATACTTTATTTATTTATTTATTTATTGTATTGCGTTTGTAGGCGTAGTCATAAATGATAGTTTGACAGCATTTTTGTACAAATAAATCCGTATAGAGCTAGGATTAAGTCCGCCCGTGGTGATTTTATTTTGTAAATACGGAAGTTGTGCTCGTTCCTTTTCCTGTTGGTGCGACGTAATCTTCAAAAGTTGACTCCGCACAGCTCCGGCGTCCGGCAGAAATAGAAAAATTTCTAATTTTGACGGACTGCCGTCCGCTCTCCGCAGCTCGCCGCCGCCGTGCGGAGCCAGTGTAAATTCTGTCATTGATTATAATGGGTGCGTATTTTCTGCGGAGGTCGGACCGGAGCGGGGCGGAGCCGTAACGCGTGTCGTGTAATTTTGGCGTTAGTCGATGCAAAACAAAAAGGGATAACAAAATCAAACTTAAACTTAATTGAATGTTGTGTATCTTAATTGGATTCACAGTTGGAGGTAACTAGAGAAAATTAAATGGTAAGATGGTGTTGTAAAGTGGAGTTTAATTCTCTGTTCAGCTCCCTGAACTTTGATCAGTGACACCACGCTCTGAGCTGATGGGCTTCATTTCATCTTTTCTGTCTGAGGTCTCCTCAAGTCCAGTCAGCCATGACATAAGACCATGTATTCTTAATTTGCAGTGCCACTGCTTATCTTGATACAAAGCCATGTTCTGCTGAGAAAATATACATTCTGACATTTAATTCATATTTCTATGACACTTGCCAACAAACTAAACTGCTTTTTGGAGACTAATCACATCCCCACATCAGTAGTCCCTCCTAGTTGCAGTTTACTTTCAGCCCGAGTGTGTGCAGTTATGTGCTGCCTTTGCTTTATTTCACTTTGGAAATGCCATACAGTATATTTTCTCTTTCAAGTTTCTGTCATACTGTTCTGTTTGATGTTTGCAGAGCAAAATAATTAAGAATATATAAGACCTGGACTCGATTCTGTTTTATTTATTTAATTTTTCTTGCTCTTGCTCTTGCACCATCCTGCCGGTATATTAAAATACACAGAGGTAACATTTAAATGCTCCCAACACTGCAGATTTACAAAACCTTAAAAAAATGTAATCTGATGTCATATTATGTGCTTGAGCTGTCCACACCTTTGGCTCCTGTCAGCAGGCAAACTGAATCAGATATTATACTGGATCTCAAATAATATTTGGACACACAACTAGTTCCATCCACAGTTTTATCTAAAGTATATTTTAAAACAATCTGCATAACATACACTAACCAGATCAAGCTGCATACAGTATATCGAGGATCAAAAACAGAAGAACCTATATTATTTCACTTTCTGAACTGAGATCTAACAGTGCCTTGGTATTGATCAATAATAATGAAAAAAGTACAATAAGTCTTCAAATACTTTTTCCGTAATGTATTTTCTTGGTGGCAAAACTGGTTGGTTAAAGACACCATGAGGATCACCAGAGCTTGTGATTATCACATCTTTAAAAATAGTTATCATTCACCTTGAAATACAAGTGGACTTATAACAGCGTGTTTGTCTGTTGGCTAAATATATCATTGAACATCAATTCATTCATTCATTCATTCAACCTTTATTTATACAGGCTAGCCTCGTTGAGTCACGGGGACTCATTTACAAGAGGGACCTGTCTCACTCACACCAAACAACCATCCACTCTCACACTCACACCTAGGGTCAATTTAGAGTCACCAATCAGCCTAACAAGCATGTTTTTTGGTCTGTGGGAGGAAACCGGAGTACCCGGAGGAAACCCACGCATGCACGGGGAGAACATGCAAACTCCACCCAGAAAGGCCCCGGACCGGGATTTGAACCGGCAACCTTCTCGCTGAGAGGCAGCAGCTCTACCAGTTGTGCCACCGTGCTGCCCAAATGAATGAATGAAGTGCTCATTGGATGCACACCTACAATGGATTATTTTTATAAGTCAATTCAAAAAAGGTGGAGTCAGGTCCTCTTGACGATTGTTTTTTGTTGAAATGTTTCATCTTTTATCCAAAATACTTCTTCATTTTTACTGTCTTTCTTCTTTCAGACTGATGAAGTCTGTTGGATAAAAGACATCAAAGATTCCATTGAGAGGACCTGACTTAAACTAGTTAGATTTGATCTACCTGGATTATTGAGCATGCATCAGGACATTTATGTCAACCTAATTCAAGATGGCTGCTACAACTAATAGATTGTAGGAGGCGGTGACCAGTTCAGCCGGGGAAGAGCTCAGGTCTTCTTTGGTTGCGGTACGTAACCCCAACAAAACCCAAGGAAGACGGTCAATCCAGTTGTCGCCGGTCAATGCAGCGCGAAGTGCGGCTTTCAATGACCTGTGAAACCGTTCACACAAACCATTAGCTTGGGGGTTGTAAGCGGTGGTCCTGTGAACGTTAGTCCCCAGACCCTTGGCCATGGTAGACCAAAGTTCAGAAACAAACTGCGGGCCCCTGTCCGATGTAATGTCTGAAGGGGGGCCGAAACGCGCCACCCAGGTAGACAAAAATGCCCGGGCCACCACTGCAGATGTCGTGGATGTCAGAGGAACCACCTCAGGCCACCTGGTGGTCCGGTCTATTATAGTCAGCAGATGAGTAAAACCCTGTGATGGAGGCAGAGGGCCCACCAGGTCTACGTGCACATGATCAAACCGCCGACCTGGGATGGAGAAGGGTTCCAAAGGTGCTTTGGTGTGCCTGTTAACCTTAGCACGCTGGCATGGGACACACGCTGCTGCCCACTCCTTAACTGCTTTACGCAGACCGGGCCAAACAAACTTTGAACTGACCAGTTTCACCGAGGCTCTAACACCTGGATGAGAAAGGGAATGTAAGGAGTCAAAAACGCGGCGTCGCCATGAAACTGGAACCAGGGGGCGGGGCCTGCCAGTAGAAACATCACAGAGCAGGAGGGGACCTCCGTCATTCACCTGCCGTTCCTCCAACTCGAGGCCCGTGGGCCCGGACTGGAGCTCGAGTATTTCTGCGTCGCTACGTTGGTCCGCAGCCATAGCAGAAAAATCGATGCCAACGTATACGGGAGAGATCAGCACCCGGGAGAGACAGTCGGCCACCACGTTGGATTTTCCAGCCACATGCTGAATGTCTGTAGTAAATTCAGACACCGCTGCGAGGTGGCGTTGCTGGCGAGCAGACCAGGGGTCAGAAATTTTTGACATCGCAAACACCAAGGGTTTGTGGTCAACATAGGCAGTGAACCGGCGGCCCTCCAGGAAAAACCTGAAATGGCGCGTGGCCAGGTAAAGCGCCAGCAACTCTCTGTCAAAAACACTGTATTTCAGCTCATTGTCCCGCAGCGTACGGCTGAAAAATGCAAGCGGCTGCCAAACCCCGGAAACCTGCTGTTCTAACACAGCCCCCACCGCAACATCAGATGCGTCGGTTGTTAAAGCTATTTGCGCCGCTGGGGATGGATGGGCCAAAAGGGCAGCAGTGGCCAGTGCAGCTTTAGCATCACCAAATGCCTGTAGGCGTTCTGGTGTCCAGTCCACGCTGTCGTTGGGCTTTTTCTTTTTCAGCGCTCCATAGAGCGGACGTAGCAGTTGTGCTGCCCTGGGGAGGAAACGGTTATAGAAATTGACCATTCCCAAAAATTCTTGTAGCGCTTTAAGAGTCAGAGTCAGAGTCAGAGAGAATTTATTGTCATTTGCACCGCATGTAGTACATGTGTTGAAAACGAGATTATGTACACAGGGTCCCAGTTACATCCAACAACAAATGCAAGAGAAAAACAATAATAACATCTAGGATTAACTAAGAGAGACATCAGCTAGTAATACACTAAGCCCTAATGTAGTAGAAAAACATCATTATAAACAGCAGCACGAACATGAGTCATTATGAGCAGATGGTCACAGATGAACGCAGCAACAAGAAACAGATCAGTATCAACATGATGTGACATTTTGCAGTGTTTATTCTTATTATTTATTTATTCATGAGTCTGACAGCCTCAGGGTAGAAGCTGTTCCTCAGTCTAGTGGTTCTACATTTGATGCTCCTCAACCTCCGTCCCGAGGGGAGTGGTGCAAAGAGTGAGTGTGCTGGGTGAGTGAGGTCTTTCATGATGCAGGTGGCTCTTTTTCTGCATCTGGAGGTGTAAATGTCTGTGATGGTGGGGAGACTGACTCCCACAGACTTCTGTGCAGCCTTCACCACTCTCTGTAGAGCTTTCCTCTCTGCAACTGTGCAGCCTCCATGCCACACGTTGATGCTGGAGCACAGGACGCTCTCCACTGCACACCTGTAGAACGAGGTGAGGACTGAGCTTCTCAGACTTTTAACAGACTGGGGCTGTGGGAAATCTGACACCGCCTGCACTTTGTTTGGTAATGGGACAGCACCACTTGCAGAAATGCGGTGGCCCAAAAAGTCAATGACTGGCAGCCCAAACTGGCATTTCGCTGTATTTACAATCAGGCCATGTGCTGCCAGGCGCTGAAAAACCTCACGGAGGTGGGACAAGTGCTGCTCAGCCGAGCTGCTAGCCACCAGGACGTCATCCAGGTACACAAATACGAAGGACAGACCCCTTAGGACTGAATCCATCAACCGCTGAAATGTTTGTGCTGCACCTTTAAGACCAAAAGGCATGCGCAAAAACTCAAACAGGCCGAAAGGCGTGATAACAGCGGTCTTAGGGACATCCTCCACATGCACAGGAACCTGGTGGTACCCCCGTACTAAATCTACTTTAGAAAAAATGGAGGTCCCAGCCAGGTGCACTGAAAAATCCTGGATGTGGGGGATGGGATAACGATCGTTCTCTGTGATGTTATTAAGGCGGCGGAAATCCCCACATGGACGCCATTTGCCATCTGCCTTGGGCACCATGTGGAGGGGGGAGGCCCACGGACTGTTTGAGCGCTGCACGATGCCTAAACGCTCCATGTTAGCAAACTCTTCCTGTGCTATTGCTAGCTTAGTAGCATCGAGGCGGCGTGCACGTGCGAACACCGGGGGGCCCGTTGTGGGAATATAATGTTCGACCCCATGTTTTGTGTTTGTGTTTGCAAAATCAGGAACAGTCAGTGAGGGGAACTCAGACAATAAACGCTGAAACACATTACCCGAAGCTAAAAAGTTAGCATGCATTAAAGGCCCAGCTCCTCGCGTCTCACAAGGCAGTGACGAAAAAGACACAGCGTCGATCAAACGTCTGTTAGCTAAATCAACAAGGAGCCCGTGAGCACAAAGAAAATCAGCCCCTAAAATAGGGACTGAGCTAGCAGCTACCACAAAGTTCCACTGGAAGTCCCGTTCATGGAAACGAACAGTCACCAACCTTTCGCCAAACGTCTTGATGGGATAGCCGTTAGCCGCGGTTAGCTGCGGCCCGCAGCCTTCTGCCAACCTGTCGGAGCCAGTCGGGGGAACGAGGCTCTTCTGCGAGCCGGAGTCCACCAGGAACCGCCTCCCCGACCTCGAGTCTTCGATGAAAAGCAGCCTTTCCTTGTCGCCAACGGCCGCGACTGCTAGCGGGCGTTGACGTCCTCGTTTCCCTGCGGCTTGAAGCTGCATGGTGGGACGCATCGTCGTGCCTTGGCGCCAAAACGTTGGTGGTAGAAACAAAGGCTTGCTCCTGACCGCCTGCGGGCGACCCCCGCTACGACCGCTGGCTCGTCCGGCGCTGAGGGCGGTGCTCGAAGCTCGGGCGCTGCTGGAGATCCAGGGACCGCCGCTTGGACCGCGAACGTCCTCGCAGCCAGCAGGATGCGGTCGGCTTCGCGGGCCAGCGAGCGGTAATCCTTCTGCTGCAGGAACGGGGAGTTGGCCAGCGCGGTGCGTACTGGAGCCGGGAGCCGGCGGAGGAAGAGGTGGAGAAAGAGAAATTCACAGTCAGCTGAACCCCTCAACGACAACATTCCTTCCATGAGCTCAAGAGCTGTTCCATCGCCCAAATCGGAGAAGGTAAACAGCTTCTCGGCGCGCTCCGCGTCTGAGAGCGTGTAACGCTGCAGAAGAAGTTCTTTGAGGGCGTCGTATTTTCCTTGTGCAGGAGGGTCTTCGAGCAGGCTCATTACCCGCTGGGTGGACAATGGGTCCAGTGAAGCGACCACATGGTGGTACTTTGTGTCGTCTGCAGAGATCCCGCGAAGAGCGAACTGTGATTCGACGTGGGCGAACCACGACCGAGGTGCGTGCAGCCAGAAGTCCGGGATTTTAACGGCCACCGCAAAAGCGAGCGGGGCCGCCGGTGGAGGTTCCACAACCGCGGACAGCTGAAGAGAGCTGGCTTGACCTTCGGATGTCGTCATTTCAATTCACAAGGGTCACCAGTGTAGGAGGCGGTGAAGAGACGACACAGGAGACGGGACGTAGATCTTCACTTTTAATCAACTCCTACTAAACTGGCGGGAAACCACCCAACACCGACTTATATACCAACACCATATCCGGTCCTCTGGACCTTTCACAATAAAAGCATCTTGTAATACTTTCGGTCCACTGGGTGTGAGTAGAGCCCCCTAGTGGTCCACCACAAGATAATATAAAACACATATCAACAGCTACAACTCAGTCAACTTTATACCTGTTAAGACAAATTCTGGTATGTTAGTAGCGAAATGTATCACTTCAAGCGTTCACAGATTGAACAGGTTTTTGCAATATTGTGAGCAAAGTTATTTTCAAAATAAGACTAAAAATAAGACTAAAAGGGCTTTTACCCATGGAGCCCGGCCGGGCACAGCCCGAAGAGGAGACGTGGGTCCCCCTTCCCATGGGCTCACCACCTGTGGGAGGGGCCAAAGGGGTCGGGTGCAATGTGAGATGGGTGGCGGCCGAGGGCGGGGACCCTGGCGGTCTGATCCTCGGCTACAGAAGCTGGCCATTGGGACATGGAATGTCACCTCTCTGGTGGGGAAGGAGCCTGAGCTAGTGTGTGAGGTTGAGAGGTTCCGACTAGAAATAGTCGGACTCACCTCAACGCATGGCTCTGGCTCTGGAACCAGTTTCCTTGAGAGGGGTTGGACACTCTTCCACTCTGGAGTTGCCCCTGGTGAGAGGCGCCGAGCAGGAGTGGGCATACTGGTTGCCCCCCATCTTGGTGCCTGTACGTTGGGGTTCACCCCGGTGAACGAGAGGGTAGCCTCCCTTCGCCTACGTGTGGGGGGACGGGCTCTGACTGTTGTTTGTGCCTATGCACCAAACGGCAGCTCAGACTACCCACCCTTTTTGGAGTCCTTGGAGGGGGTATTGGAGAGTGCGCCTCCTGGGGACTCCCTTGTTCTACTGGGGGACTTCAACGCTCACGTGGGCAATGACAGTGAGACCTGGAGGGGTGTGGTTGGGAGGAACGGCCCCCCTGATCTGAACCAGAGTGGTGTTCTGTTATTGGACTTCTGTGCTCGTCATGGATTGTCCATAACGAACACCATGTTTAAGCATAAGGGTGTCCATATGTGCTCTTGGCACCAGGACACCCTAGGTCGCAGTTCGATGATCGACTTTGTTGTCGTCTCATCTGATCTGCGGCCGCATGTCTTGGACACTCGGGTGAGGAGAGGGGCGGAGCTGTCTACTGACCACTACCTGGTGGTGAGTTTGCTCCGATGGTGGGGGAGGATGCCGGTCAGACCTGGCAGACCCAAACGTATCGTGAGGGTCTGCTGGGAACGTCTGGCAGAGTCTCCCGTAAGACGGAGCTTTAACTCCCACCTCCGGGAGAGCTTTGAACACGTTCCGAGGGAGGCGGGGGACATGGAGTCCGAGTGGGCCGTGTTCCGCGCCTCTATTGTCGAGGCAGCTTATCGGAGCTGTGGCCGCAAGGTTGTTGGTGCCTGTCGAGGTGGCAACCCTCGAACCCGGTGGTGGACACCGGCAGTGAGGGATGCTGTCAGGCTGAAGAAGGAGTCCTATTGGGCCTTTTTGGCTTGTGGGACCCCGGAAGCAGCTGATAGGTACCGGCAGTCCAAGCGGCATGCGGCTCGGGTGGTTGCTGAGGCAAAAACTCGGGCGTGGGAGGAGTTCGGAGAGGCCATGGAGAATGACTTCCGTACGGCTTCGAGGCGATTCTGGTCCACCATCCGGCGTCTCAGGGGGGGAAAGAGGTACGAGACCAACACCATTTATGGTGGAGGTGGCGTGCTGCTGACCTCAACTCGGGATGTTGTGAGTCGGTGGGCGGAATACTTCGAAGACCTCCTCAATCCTACTGGCACGTCTTCCACTGAGGAAGCAGAGCCTGGGGACTTTGGGTCGGGTTCTCCGATCTCTGGTGCTGAGGTCGCCGAGGTGGTTAAAAAGCTCCGCGGTGGCAAGGCTCCGGGGGTGGATGAGATTCGCCCGGAGTTCCTTAGGGCTCTGGATGTTGTAGGGTTGTGTTGGCTTACGCGACTCTGCAATATCGCGTGGACATCGGGGGCAGTTCCCTTGGATTGGCAGACTGGGGTGGTGGTTCCCCTATTTAAAAAGGGGGACCGTAGGGTGTGTTCCAACTATAGGGGGATCACACTCTTAAGCCTCCCTGGTAAGGTCTATTCAGGGGTTCTGGAGAGGAGGGTCCGTCGGATAGTCGAACCTCGGATTCAGGAGGAGCAGTGTGGTTTTCGTCCTGGTCGTGGAACACTGGACCAGCTCTACACCCTCAGCAGGGTCCTGGAGGGTGCGTGGGAGTTTGCCCAACCAGTTTACATGTGTTTTGTGGACTTGGAGAAGGCATTCGACCGCGTCCCTCGGGGGGTTCTGTGGGGGGTACTCCGGGAGTATGGGGTACCAGGCCCTTTGATAAGGGCTGTTAGGTCCCTGTACGACCGGTGTCAGAGCTTGGTCCGCATTGCCGGCAGTAAGTCAGGCTCGTTTCCGGTGAGAGTTGGACTCCGCCAAGGTTGCCCTTTGTCACCGATTCTGTTCATAACTTTTATGGACAGAATTTCTAGGCGCAGCCAAGGTGTTGAGAGGATCCGTTTTGGTGACCTTAGAATCGCTTCTCTGTTTTTTGCAGATGATGTGGTCCTACTGGCTTCATCAGTTCGTGATTTACAACTTTCACTGGAGCGGTTTGCAGCCGAGTGTGATGCGGCCGGGATGAGGATCAGTTCCTCCAAATCCGAGGCCATGGTCTTGAGCCGGAAAAGGGTAGCATGCCCTCTCCGGGTCGGGGAGGAGGTCCTGCCCCAAGTGGAGGAGTTTAAGTATCTCGGGATCTTGTTCACGAATGAGGGAAAACTGGAGCGTGAGATCGATAGGCGGATAGGTGCAGCGTCCGCAGTGAAGCGGGCGCTGTACCGGTCTGTCGTGGTGAAGAGAGAGCTGAGTCAAAAGGCAAAGCTCTCAATTTACCGATCGATCTACGTTCCCACCCTCATCTATGGTCATGAGCTTTGGGTTATGACCGAAAGAACAAGATCTCGGATACAAGCGGCTGAAATGAGTTTTCTCCGCAGGGTGGCTGGACTCTCCCTTAGAGATAGGGTGAGAAGCTCAGTCATCCGGGAGGGACTCGGAGTAGAGCCGCTGCTTCTCCACATCGAGAGGAGCCAGTTGAGGTGGCTCGGGCATCTGGTTAGGATGCCTCCTGGACGCCTCCCTGGTGAGGTGTTCCGGGCACGTCCCACCGGGAGGAGACCCAGAGGAAGACCCAGGACGCGCTGGAGGGACTATGTTTCTCGGCTGGCCTGGGAACGCCTTGGGATTCCCCCGGAGGAACTGCTCCAAGTGGCTGGGGAGAGGGAAGTCTGGGCCTCCCTACTTAGGCTGCTACCCCCGCGACCCGACCCCGGATAAGCGGAAGAAGATGGATGGATGGATGGATGGATGGACTAAAAGGGCCAAAACTCAATTTTTTTAAAAGATGGTTTTAGTTAACAACTCTGTGAAAACCAGCAGTTATGATGATTTCCTTCAAGGAAATCTAGGTATTCTATTCTTTAAATGCTTTTATTATAATGAATTTTGAGGCCAACTGTTTTTGTTGCTTTGCTAAAAATCAGAACATTCATCTTGATGCAACTAAGCTTTTTTGAAGTCCGTGTGAAGCAGGCTTAAGATTACAAGACAATTTTTCTTATCCACTTTACTCCACATCTAACGTTCCCTAATTAACCTGATGCATGCTCAATAATCCAGGTAGAAAAATCTAAAAAGTCCAGTTGAATGTCCAAAGGACCAGACTTAAGTTTTTTAAGTTCCCTAATTAAGTCCATATATTTATCGTTATCTGTTTCTCCCCAATACAAACATATGATTCATAAAACCACTACAAAATTGCAAATGAGGCATTTAGTTCATGTTGAATGGCTTAAATACAAAGAGAAAAAGAACACGCCAGAGCTAAGAGGAGAAATAAACAGAGAAAATAAGCAACAAAAGCTGCCTAGACTTTTCTCCTCATCCATGCTCTCCTTAACCCCTGCTGTTTTAGAAATAGCTCTGCAGCCCAGCAGACCTCTAACTGCCAGAAAATCAATAGTAGACATGTGACTTGGCTGACAGTATGATGGGGTGAAGGATTGTTTCAGCTATAATAAATGTGCTTTTTTCAGTGAAGATAAAAAAATGTTTGCATTAAAAAAAAATCCAGTGGAATAGAGAAATTGTGATTATATGACAATTAATTGGTGATTTATCAAACTGTGCACATATTTTCTGGTTGTAAAAATGTTTGAAATAGTGTCAGAATTAACATTTGGGGGATTTAGTTTGTCAATTGAACAAATTAATGCATGTAGAAACATTTACTTGGCTGTTAAAATATAATAATGTTAAAGCCTAAATGTGTCACGCTAGATAAAAGACCAATTAAGTTTCCCCAACATATGTTGACAACGGATGGTACATCTTGTAAATGTGATTTAAAACCATCTCACAAGTCTGTGAACTCCACTCATTTTAAGATACCTAATAAAGTATGTATAGCCTGTATAGAAAGAAATAGAAGTGATCAAAGGTGGGCGCCAGACCGCCAGGGAGCGCTAAAGCGCTAATCCGCTTATAGTGGACCTAAACAATTTGTCAGCGTTACAGAGGATTGACTAACTTTTATAATTCATAAGCGGATTTGCGCAATTTTTATTTAAAATGCAGTACCGCTAATAACTAATTATCTATCAGTAAAAACAAAAAAACTTATTTACGAGCTCTTAAATCAACCGGACGACTGCTAACAGACCATATCCTGTCAGCGCCGGATGTGGTCCGTGACAAAAAAGCGTCCCCCTCAGTCTCTTGGCAGTTAGCAGCCAGTGTGTTACTCTGCAGCCTTATTGCTTGTTTTCGAAGAGTCAGACGAAGAGTTTTTAACATGGAGGGTGAACTTATGGATGTTTCTCAGCGACCTACGCGACGCGTCAGCGCCTCATTTGCCCTCTTCAAAATGGCGGTGCCCACAGAAGCAAAGGATTTTCCAAGAAAACACGGTAAAAACAATTATTTCTTTGCTGAGAAAAAATATATTTCATAGCTGACGTTATAGTACAAGTTTTTCTGAGCTTGACAGTTTCACGAAATGGTCAAACCTGCTGGATTTAAAAAAGTAGTTCGCCATTAGCACTGTTAAAAATGGCGTCCGCGACAGCCACAGAAGCTAAGGACTTCCCAAGAAAACACGGTAAAAACAATTATTTCTTTGCTGAGAAAAAATATATTTCTTAGCTGACGTTATAGCACAAGTTTTTCTGAGCTTGCCAGTTTCACGAAATGGTCAAATCTGCTGGATTTAAAAAAGTAGTTCGCCATTAGCACGTTAGCTTATTAGCATTAGTGTCCGCTAGCGTTGCTAATACATAAGCGCTTTTGAAATTGCGGACCTAAATAAATTAATAAGTGCTTTAGAAATAGTGGAACTAATTTTTGGATTAGCGCTTCCCAGCACTGGAAGTGATAAT